>JABUQX010000142.1:10000-15000 GCA_015478945.1 Trachelipus rathkii
AAGGAATTTGTGGCCTCCGGTTGTTTAAACTTTCTATCATACATACATATTTATACAGCTAACAGACGTATGTATGTGTCTACTCAAGTTCGTTTTTCACACCGTAAATTAAACTACAATCACCTTTTCTGCACATGTAAACTTTTGACCAATGGAACCTAGTGACTCTTAGTTTTAAAATACTATGGTCAATTAGCCACAGATACTTAACTGGTAAAATTGATGAAAGTAAAAAGAAAAATTTTATTTTAAAAAATATTGTAACTGAAATCTAACTTCAGCAATAAACTCAAAAACAAAATATATTTTTTTTAAATTCATTTTCAATCTAACTCTTTATAGTTTAAAAGTCTTATTAACTTTTTTTTCCATTAAATACTTCTTATTCTACAGTCTAATCTTTTATAAAACTGTTAACACACTTGACAATAGTTTTGTTTATATATATTATTATTTAATATATTTATATTATTTATATATATATTATATATATATATATATATATATAAATATATATTATATCTATATATATAATATTTTACCGTATATATATATAGCTATATATATAATATATTATATATTATACTATTATATTATACTTATTATATCTTGTTAAATATTATTATATCTATTAATCTAAATTATTTATATATATATAATATATATATATTATATATTTACAGATTTATATTAATAATCTGATATAATATTATATAATATTATATATATATATATATATATATATATATATAGTATATATATTAATTTATATATATATTATATATATATTATATTATATATATATTATATATATTTCTATTTTATATTATATTATATATATAATATAATATTAAATATTATATACATAAATATATAAGATATATATATATATATATATATATATATATATATATATAATATATATATTCCCATTTTGATTAATATTTTTTTAGATTTATCCTATTTTTTATTTTATAATTTCCTTTTACTTTTTTTCTTTTTTATTTATAATTAAAAATACATTTATTTATTTTTTTTAATTTATTTTTTAATTTTTATATTTACTTTTAATTCATTTTTTATTCAATTAATATATTGTTTATTTTATTTTTATTTTTTTTTGCTTTTTAATTTTTTTTTTCTCATTTTTAAATTATATTTTTATTTATTATTATTTCCATTTTTTATTCATTATTTATTTTTTTTTTTTTTACAATTTTTCACATTTTTTTTTAATTATATTTCATTATTTTTATTTCTATTATTTATTTCAGCATAATTTTAATGCATTTCATTAATTAAGCTATTTTTATTTCTATTTCATTTATTTATTTATTTTACTTTCTATTATTCCATTTTCTTGAACTATTTTTATATATTTTTTAATTCATTTTCTTAAACTACATTTTTATAAATTTTTAATTCATTTTCTTAAACTATATTGTTATACATTTTAAATTCAATTTCTTAAACTACATTTTTATAAATTTTTAATTCATTTTCTTAAACTATATTGTTATACATTTTAAATTCAATTTCTTAAACTACATTTTTATAAATTTTTAATTCATTTTCTTAAACTATATTGTCATACATTTTAAATTCATTTTCTTAAACTATACTTTTATATCTATTTTAAATCATTTTCTAAAACCATATTATTATAAAAGTTTTTATTCATTTCCTTAAACTATATTGTAATATATTTTTAATAATTCATTTTCAAAAACTATATTTTTATATATATTTTATAATTCATTTTCTTAAACTATATTATCATAAATGTTTTTATTCGTTTTCTTAAACCATATTGATGTAAATTTTTAATTCAACTTCTAAATTTACATTTTTGTAAATTTTTATTTCATTTTTCAAAAAATAATATATATACATATATATATATTATTATAAATATATATATTATATATATATATATTATATATATATATATAATATATATATATATATATATATATTATATATATATAATATATATAATAATATATTATATATATTATTATTTAATAAATATATATATATATATATATATATATATATTATATATATATATATATATATATATATATATATATATATATATATATTATATATATATATATATATATATATATATATATATATTATATATATATATACTATATATATATATATATTATATTATATATATTATATATTATATATATATTATATATATATATATATTATATATATATATATATTATATAAAAAAAAAAAAAAAAAAAATATATATATGATATATACGTATGTATTTAATACAGCTTTCAAAACATGCGATATTATAAATTACATTATAATATATCTTAAATAAAAAAAAGAATAAAAAATAAAATAAACAAAATTTTATTTTTTTTGTTTTTTTATAAAATTTTTTTTAGCCCCTTGAAATTTAAAACAAAAAATCTTTCTCTAAAGAAAATGTTCTTTTGCATGCGAGCGTGCCAGACACAGAACAGGGAACACTCACAGTTATTTTTTCTTTTTTGTTTTATCTAATTCTTCCTTCTGCCTCTTTCTTGAGTAGGGTCATACAAACCCGCCCAACAAGAGGTGAATTACTTTTGTCAAGGCCAACCCCTCATCATTCCAGCAACTTCACGAATTAAACCTTCGCAATTAACTACACGCCAAGAGGAATTCCAGCATATGATATGAATTCAACTTACTAATTATCATAAATGTTTTCATTTGTTTTCTTAAACTAAATTGTTATAAATTTTTAATTCAAATTTTAAAACTACATATTTATATATTTTTATTTCATTTTCAAAAAACTATATTTTTAAATATTTTTATTTCATAAATCCTCTGCCGTTTTTACTCTCTATATCCTTCATTTACTATATTAAAAGACTTAAAACCTTTCCCTTACATCCATACCATTAGGATACAGGAAGCTTCGTAATGCGCCAGGGCACGAAAGGATATTGTTTAATTCCTTTCAGTATGTGTGGGTTTGTGTGTTTTGGAGGGTGTGTTTGTTTAGTGTGTGTTGGAGGGGAATGTTTTGTTTGTTTGTGTGTGTGATTGGAGTGTGTGTGAATAGTGTGAGCGTGTGCATGTCTGAATTATAAGGTATCTTTACTTATAAAGTTTAGTTAATCTATATATATATATATATATATATATTATATAATACCATTATATATATATATATATATATATAATAATATATATATTATTATTATGATATATATAATATATATTATTTATATAATATATATAATATATATATATACTATATAATTATATATATATATATGTATTATATTATATTATAATAATTATATATATATATATGTAACTCATAGTATATATATATATATATATAGTATATAATAATAATTGTATCTATATATGTATCTATATTATATGTATTATAATATAATATATATATATATAATATATTATATATATATAATATATATATTATATTATATATATAATATATAATTATATTATATATATGTATATATATATATATATATATATTATATACCACACCGCTCTATAATATATATATATATATCATATATATATATATATATATGTATCGTATACACAAGTGTGTGTGTGTGTATATATATATCTATATATATATATTATAATATAGTATATATAATATTTATATATATATATTATATATTATATATTATATATATATTATATATATTTGACAAAATTATTTTTAAAATTATTGTATTTTTATACAGGACCCCGTAGATTTATTCCATATCATCTTAACGTATTCCATTCCCAAGTTTGAAAGTCAAATTCGGTTAAAAGCAACGCCTTGCACCACAGGTGTCAGAGTTGCAATGTTGTGTCTAATGAGCTTCTTCAAAGTATTAACTTGCCATTGTGTTATGCTGCCTCTGGTGGGTTAGTGCGTATGTTTTAATACCTTGATTATACGTATATATCTTGTCAGATGAAGTGCACACTTCACAGTGATCACTAGTGTATCAAAATAATTTCCTTTTACAAAATATTACAGTGTTTTGATATATTTTTAAGTTATTAAAATTAAATATTGAACTGTTTCTCATCGGTTCATGAAAAATCAAATAACCGGGAGTAAACTCCACTCTCGAGGAGATGTTTTACGTTTCCTGTTTTGTAGCTGCGTACAGTAAATTTAGATTTACATGATTGTGCATCTCTTATAATTGATGAATGCTTATAGTTTTGGAGAAAGGCACGTATATACCAACGCAAGATTGGTCGGACTGCATCAAGAAATGTAAGAAGTTATGCGAATATCATTGCGGACTAGAAAAGCACAAAAAAAATGAAAGTGAGTTATGATGACAAAAGGAAAAAGAATTTGAAGATAGTCTAGATTATCTGTTCGATATTATGCCATGCAAATGCAATAGATGTGATCAAAGTAGATTAAGATAAAAAGTTTTTACACATGCAACGACAAAAAGGACGTGTTGGTTACATGTTGGTTATAGATAAGAAGGTAACGGTCGCAGAAGTATGGAATTACGAACGAGTAACAAAGGGATTACAGATTCAGGTTAGCGAAATTATGTAATTCAATTTTAAATAACTAATTTTTTAATAGTTTGCACACTGTCAACCTGATGTTTTTTTGCATATTATATTTCACAACGCTATTGTCTGTCATAATATCGAGTAATCGTAGCTTGAAATGTATATTTCAGTGTGCAATTATCTGTTATCCTACTCAGAGGATAGCGAAACTCAAGACTCCCAGGTAGAAACTACAGCAGAAATTATTCAATCATCTAGCAATCCTGGTACGTCAGATATCGACGAAAACGCTGAAATAGATAGTGATATGCCGTTTCAAAGTACTCACGTTTCATACAAACGCACTAAAATGGGTAGAGAAAAGTTTCTCAAGCAAACAACATTAAGCCTTAGATCTAAATTTAATGATTCGAAATTAAACTATATAGCTATTCACTGAAATTCTGGAATGCTCCTTG
>JABUQX010000142.1:20000-50832 GCA_015478945.1 Trachelipus rathkii
TGAGACATAGGGAATATAGTTGAATGAGGGGCGGGCAGCCGGAAAGCACCACTATATCAAACTCAGGAGAGGAATTGCCCAGCCGGCCACCGCCTTCCTAACGTCATCAGTATTTCAGGGCCCATTGGCAACCGCATCAAATGTAATCACAGGCAAAGGCATAGGACACCTGACGAGAAGAGGAGGAGGAGGAGGAGTTGCACGGAATCGTCTAGGGTTGAGTTAGAGTTGAAAATAGGAGCGAAGAGATTTTCACATTTTCAGTTGCGGAGGAATTAGCAAACAGAACCAACAGATCGAATAGAGGAGGAAAGGCAATATTTACAGAAGTTGTTAGAGAATTTTTTGGCAACAGGCCAGAAAGATTTATCAGTAGGAAAATCAAGGAGGTTAGCGCACTTTCGTGTGATGAAAGCCCGCTTTGCGTCCGACGAAGTACCTACTGCAACGATGTCTCTAGCTGAATTGAAAAATTGAGCAAGAAGTTGAAAGAAGAACTAGAATTTTCTCACCCCGATACGCACTGTCCCTAGCCTGAATGACCAGAGAGCAAGCACGATCAAACCATGGATTATGAGGAAAAATAAGATTTAGTCGAAGAAGGAATGAACCTGCTCAAACCATCAACGATATCAACGATTACAGCTCCAACCTTATCGGCAGAAGCCGAAAGCGTTACCAGAGTCAAAGCAGTCATTTCCAATTATAGCTAGCGATAGAAGCAGCCCAAAGCCCCCCAATCGGCCCGCATCAAAAAGTGCCATAAAAAAAACGTTATAATATTATAATTATATATAAACATTACCCACTACAACGTCATATATATAACTATACACTTACTATATAAATATATATATATATATATATATTATATATATATATACTATATCAATATATAAATATACTATATACTAATTCATTATAAAATATATAATATATATTTATACATCCTCTCGCCTCATCCAATATATTATATTTTATATATATAAATATATATATATATATATTATATATTTATATATATATATATATATATATATATATATATATATAAATATATAGATACGTATATATTACAGAAAATTGAGAAATCAAAATTGACCAATCATTTTCCCATAAACTTCCCAATCTTGATGAAAAACGAATGCCATTATAAATAGTTTTTTTTATGGCCCTATATAATTTTATAAGTATACGTCGAAAAAAATAGGAAAGCTAGGAGGTGTTTTTGAGAGGGAGCATGTAAAGTTAGTTGAGTTTTCATATGTTATTGTCTGAATTTCACAAAGGGTATTGTTGGCCGCGGCGCCACCGGGAAATCCCATCGGCAGCGTCGGCAAAGGAATATTATCGGTAAGCTTGTGAGAGCGAGACCCGTTGGGTGGACTCATAGATAGCAGAGAAAGTTAGGGAGCAGATTTGAAGATTGGTGGATAGAATGGAGGTTGAGTCATCGGCATAAGATCGTTCGAACAGAGCTAGAAGTACAAGCTGAGGAGATCATTTGATTGAAAGGTAAGAAATAAGTTGGAGATAAACAGAACCTTGCGGAACAATAACACCACAGTTAAACAGGAAAGGAGGAAGAAGTCGCCCATCAACGGAGTGCGTGATATAATGGCCGCGGGAGCCAGATGAAGAAAACTTGACAGTAATATTGCAAAGGAGGAAGGATGACAACTCGCAGACAGGAGAAGGTTTTGAGGCTCTAAAGAGTTTTAGTGGAGTTCGACGGGGCGATCCATACTTCTATGCAAAGCCTTTGATATATCGAGTTCCACCCACCCAAGACTCCCATAGTCCCTAAGGCAGAAAGACATTTCAGTACGATAAGGTATGTAGTGCGACTCATGTCTCGCTCCGGCAGCGTCGACAAGACCAGACTGATGATCGGAAAGAAGAGTGAAGTGAGGAACTCCAGAATGATCCAGGGAAATTGAGAGATTAAGAAGTGCAGTTTCAAAGATCTTCAGAATAGCAGAGGTGACAAGTTGCAGAGCTTGGGACGATAGTCTGGAAGGATCTAGAGCGGCTGCCCTTTTTGCGGGATTGGACTTGACAGTTAATTTGCGCGCTTCCAGCACCACTGTAGGGGAAATTTGTCACCTCACATTAAAGTATTTAAGGCATAGAAGAGTAGTAAGTTAAATTGAACGAGGACAGTGGGAGCCAGCTCTAGCGAAGCACACTATCCTTCAAAACACGGAGAGGAGGTTATGCCATTATCCGGGCCACTATGACCTTTCCTGGAACGCTCAATTAGATTCTCAAGAATTCCCATATGCACGCCGTCATGCGTAATCTCTGAGGGAAGAGGCAATAGGAAACCTGAGAGGTTTGAATAGAAGCAGGTAAGGTGAAGGGAGCACGGATAATCTTAGGTCCAGTATTATAGATTATATAGTAGAATTAGATAATCGAAAAAAGGATAATAGGTCACGATGAGATCATTAGCCTTTTTATTCTCAGTAGGTGAATGAAGTTAGCTCACATGAATGCAGTCTAGATAAACGTAAATAAGTGGAGGAAATAAGGCAGATTTACATAAATAGGTTATTAGAGATGTTTATGCGCTAAAGGTGACCAGAAATTTATCAGTAGGAGAGGCCAAGTAGGGTTGTCGCTCACTTTCTTTTTAAGTTAGAATAGCGCGCTTAGTCCCTGTTCGAAATAATATTAGCTCTCATGCAACGATTCAGAGCAGAATGGTCAATATAATTATAGTAGTTGAGAGATTTCGGCTTTAGTTAAAATAGAATCGTGCCTTGGAAATTACGAAATAGCCTGTTGATAACGCAGTAAATTATATAATATCTCTTCCGATTGACTCCTCTCGCATAAGAGCTCTATTATAATTTTTTGCTCTCTCATGCATTACTAGTAATATATATATATAAAATATAATACATATTTATATATACTGGTTAATGGAGCGGAGGAACTTTCTCCCTTCGAACTCAATGGATCTTGTGGAGGAAATAAAGATTTAGTGAAAGATTGAGAATGTAAACCCAGCTTCATACCCCGACGATTACGGCTCCTTAACCTTTTCAGTGCGGTTATGATACCGAAATCAGTGCCTCCGATGTCATATGCTATAGATTCACTTTCGCAAGCATAGTATTTGTACTAACAGAAACGACGCAACGCCCTACCTCATATAATATTAGCCCCGATTTAAATATATATAAGTGCTAAGAAAGTCTAGTTGTACGGGGCATGGTGTGATCGTAATGTCCCAAAAACGGGGGAAAAAGTTTTAAAATTTCCGTTCGCTATGCAAGATGTAAATCAGAGTCGAGACGTGGAAAAATTATTAAGGGAAAATGGCTGTTTTTATATCGGAGAAAGGTATATTAAGTAGTGTGAGAAACTTAAATTACAAGCGTGTTCAAGAATTGGTTAGGACGCTCTTGGATGTGTGTAGGTTCTTTAATTAACTGTTCTACTAAGAATCTCGATTTGAGATAATTATACTGAATGTTCTTGGCCTACCTCACCTCCATTGCTATCAGTATGAGAGGACCTACAATCAACTCAGTGATGTGCGTTGTTACGTTGCAAATGAATCCTAACAATCATACGGATACTCATGGATGTATGAGATGGTAGTAAAGATTATCAGATAAAGTATACTAGTTACCTTCAATGATGAAGTAGTAAGATTATTTCAAAAATAAGAATAGGTGAACAAATCTGAATTCTAGTTAGGGGTAAGCATATTATGATATACTGCTATATATATAAGTAGCATGAAATAAACACAAGATTAATTACTGAGTAATAAGGTAGTTAGGAGATAGTAAAGCATTTTAAGCCATAGAAACATGATATCTGTAATAAATAATTAGGAGATTCTCAATAGATTTCACAGATTACGTGTTACAGGAGTGTTAATGTTATTTTATATAGGCAACAACTCCACCATTTTAGACCTGTAAAATTGTGTTAAGAAAAGGTATATAGTTGAGAGATAATTAGTTTATATTTGAAAAAGAATTCATGGCTAGCTGTCATAGGTCTCAGACAGAAGTCAAAATTTATGTATGAGAGTTAGCGAGGTAGATTTAATTCCACAGATTCTAATAGTTATGACATTTTGAGTGCCACAGGAGACGTTTTGAGTAATACTGTAAGAAACCCCAATAAGGTTTTTTTCTTCCACTCATCATTTGATCTATATTACTATATGATATATTACTATTGGTATATATTATGGTATAATAGAATAATTATTTATACATTTTTTTTAATTTAGCCACATTTAATTATCAAATACTGTGAATAAATAATAATATAGAATAATAACACGTTTTGTGAATTTACTAAATATAACATATATTAATTAAATATATAAATGGTAGTAGATCGAGTCTATTCGTGTTCGTATGCGATATCACATCGATCTGACTTACGTAATACACGAAAGCTCGACGCTCCATTTAATATATATTACTTAATACTTAGTAAGTTTATAATTTTATATTTAATTTGTTCATAAACTGTTTTCTAACAGTTTATTAAGGGTGTGCTAATTAAAAAGATTTTTAATAATTAATGTATCATATATACCAGTTTCTCTAAATGGGCGCAAATAGATAAATTTCAAATAATAAATACTATCTACGGCTGATCGAGTAGAAGTAACGCTTCAGAGTGTCTTACTCAACCCCAATTGAGTTATGAATTGATGGAGATAATGATCATCTGTTGTCCTTTTTTCATTCGCTACCTTATCCAACTCAGAAATATATAAATAATATCTGATTTGAAACAGAATTTTTAACTTTCATTTAACCCACACAGTAAAGAAAAACTTACTCAACAAATCTAAATATAGTTGTGTCTTACGTTCTTCGTTTTATACACATTAAAATAAATTAATAGTTTAGTAGCCTCACCACTCATTCAAAATATTAGTATATGTTTCTTTATAAATATTAGATCAAACGTTTGTTAAATTCAGTTATGAAAATAAATAATATATTTTGTTCTTTCTTGCATGATTCTGACAGAGGAACCAATATCGGTTCTAGTGTTGCCTGATCAAAGTATTAGTCATATTAGAACGTTTATTGTGACCACCGCTCCTGGTAACACAAAAGGCAAGAGAAACCTTGATGACACATATCAGATAAATTCTCTTACTAAATTCATAAATAATGTTGTTATCTAATTTCTAAACTTCTTCTGAGGTTGTCTATTTCTAATATTCGTCGGGTATTATCGGTGTTATGAGTATTGTGAAATTATTCAACTGATATGGTGGAACGTATATACTTATATATTTATATATATTATTATTAAATGTACTATATATTTATATATATTATATATTATATATATATATATTATATAAATATATATATATATATATAATTATTTTATATGATATACTATATATGTTATATAATAATATTTATAATAATATATATTATTATAGTTATATATTAATATAATTAATAAATATTATATATAAATATAATATATATATAATAAATTATATATAATTAGTATTATAATATTGATAATATATTATAATTCAACTGTAAAATGACAAATATTTAAATTCATATTTGTAAACTGTAAATGTAAAATTATTCCGGTGGTGCAGTTCACTTGACATTCAATATTTACAAAGTAAAATACGACAAATTATTTATTTTTGTTCATTCTACTTATAGCCTTGGGAATGGGTTAGAAAAATGTTGATTACCCTAGAATACTATAGTAAACTCAAATATATTTTGTAAAAATATTTAAGTTTGGTTTATTGGTTCACTTTCTATAACTGTTTAATTAATATAATTACATATTATGTAATATATATATATATATTAATATATAAATAATTAAATATATTATATATATAATAATATATAACTATATATATATAAATATTATAATAGTATATATATATTAATATATATATATAGTATATATAGTAATATTTAGATATAATATATTATATATACTATTATATATATACTATATATTATATATATATAATATATATATATATAATATTAAATATATATATACATATATTAATATATATATATATTAATATTAATATTGTCTTATATATATATTATATATTATAATACTATATTATATATATTAATATTATATATTATTATATATATAATATATATATATAATATTATATTATATTTATTAATTAGCGCCAAAAGAATGTATAAATTACATAATATAAGAATTTTCATAAATATTTGAATTTGCACTATTACTTATTCTCTAACAAATCGTAATTATAATTATTTCTAACTGACTATATATATGAGTCTGATAATATATTTTATTGAAGTTGACGTCGTTTCATAGGATATATACCTATATAAATTCTGTATTTATATTTCTCCAATTGAATGTAGTCGGTATTAAATCTATTTATTATCATCATATATATATATATATATTATATATATGTATTATAATATATATATATATTTTAAGCATGGTGGTGTTATATTATATATATATACTTAATATTATAATTTATATATATATCATATATTAATTAATATATATATATATTATATTTAATATATATATATATATATATATATTATAATAATATTATATATATATTAATAATATATATATTATTATATATAATAGTATAGATATATATATATTATATAGTATATTATATATAGATTATATAAATTTAAATATATTATTATTAAGTATGTATTAGAGAGTAGTACTATATATATATATATTATATATTAATATATATTATGATATATATATATATATATATATAATATTATATATTATATTTTTATATATTAATAATAATAATAATCAATAATAAATATTAATAATTAATAATAATTAAATATCAATAATTAACACAGGCTGTTGGCTATATTATCATAGTAGAACTATGATATAATACTTCATACTATTCGCTGTATAAGAATAAGGGAAATTTTAGCATTAAAAAAAGGAAGACATATAACCATCATAGTGTATTAATATAATATTAATATAATAATTAATATATAATAATAATAATTAATAATAATAATAATAATAATAATAATAATAATTAATATAATATTAATAATCTTTGTAACCATAGTGAACTAAGGGAATCAGCAGAATGAGGATTCTCAACCTGAAAATGAAATTTCAAAAGTAAGTACAACGCAAACACAAGAAAAATTGAATATTCCAAATGGAAAACAAGAATCAAACAAAATCGACATGTTTATTGCATTTATGAAGAGGATTATGGGCATTGGCCAAAAATTTATAATGCAATATCAAGTGAGGAAATCTATCAGTGAAGTAATTATATCAGTGAGTACAGACTTAATAGCATTATTTTCTTTGTTTGACCAATATGGCCTAGAATAAGATTATATTATGGAATGCCAGATCACTAGCTAAAAAATTACCAGACCTAAAACATTTTATTGGTGGACATGTGCCTTTATTAATGGGCATTACAGAAACATGGTTAAAACCATCAATACAACCTAAGATTAATAATTACCGGTATACTATTGTAAGAAAGGATAGGAGATAATGTGTAGGGTCAGACTCCTTTAGTTAATATATTATTCAGTAAGCTATAGGGAAGTTAACAAGAGCTTACCCTGGTGGTAAATTAGAAATCTTGGCAATCAGATCCTGCCTTTCCATTGGGTAGATATATTCCTGCTTTTATGCTATAATCCCTGCAAGGACTTTACGAATGATGAAATAGCCCACTATATAAATCAATTAGATTCCCTAAATCTTTTGAAAGGTGATATGAATGTGCAACATATAAATATTGGGAACCAGGACTCCAAAAATCTGCACACAATAAATCTAAGAATGCCCTGTATTCACACTTGATGAATTCAGATAGTCATAATCTGATTACACCTCTTGGAATGCCATCACGAATAAATCCATATAATGCCAATCAACATTAAACTTAGTAATTGGAACATCTAGCTTTCAAGACCCAACATTCAATATAGGGGCATACATGGGAAGTAATCACTTTCCAGTAATCATAGCAAGAGTACCCCAAATCATTTCCAGTTCATAGCCAAAATGGAGGCTAACAAAGGAAAATTCTAGCTGGAATGAATTCTCTAAAAATACAAATATCCCTTCAGAGACAAATGGGTCATTAGAGGAATCTGTTCAAGAATTTGCTTCCACAATAAAAAAACTCAGCCTCAAATTATTTCTCAATGTCATCAGGGAAATTCAGAAACAAGCCAAGATATTCCAGGTGGTCAGAGATGTGTAAAACGGCAGTGAAGGAAAAGAATACAGCTTATAACAAATGGAGATCAAAACCTTCACAGGAAAACTGTATCAAATATAGAAGAAAAAATGTAAAATGTAAGAGGATAATCTAACAACAGAAAAAGGAAACATGGAAGTAATTAACAGGTAGACTCAATTTTAAAACATCTGGAAATGAAGCATGGTCCCTCATAAAAAAAAAAATGATGGGCACATACTCTCCTCCAGACTACCCACTGATAAAAGACGGAAAACAACTTGTAGATGCTCTATCAAAAGCTGAAAATCTAGCTCAACATTACCAACAAACTTTTTCACTTCCAGACCCTCTTCTTAAAAGAGGGAATGATCAAATGGCTATTAAAAGAGCAATTGAAAAGGATTCAAATGATATAGCAAACCCGTTCTTATTAGAAGAAATACTTAGGGCCATAAATACCTTAAAATGCAATAAAGCAGTAAGACATGACTATATTGCAAATGAGTTTTTAATGCATCTAAATAAAACATCGCAAAGAAATTTATTAGAGCTATATAATAAAAGTTGGACACAGGGTATATACCCCAAGCAATAGAAAAAGTCCATAATAATTCCATTCCTGAAACCAAACAAAGATGAAACACTACCAGGAAGTTACAGAGCAATAAATCTGCTTCCATGCCCAGAAAAACTAATGGAGAAAATGGTTAATAATAGAATTGCATGGTGGATAGAATACAATGGACTGCATCATGATTACCAGTATGGTTTCAGATCATGCTTGAGTGCCATTGACTGCCTCCTTCAAGTGGAAAATATAATCAGTGGAGCATACAAAAATAACGAGTTTGCACTAATGTTATTTGTAGATTTAAAATCTGCATTCGACTTATCATCACATATTGGAATATTATACAAATTAACCAGAATGAGAATTACTGGGACTCCATTGAAATGGATCCAAAACTTTCTCCAAGAACAGGAATTTAAGTTTCCATATAATGGATAAAGTCAAACCACTTACCAAGATCACAGAAGAGGCCTCCGCAAGGCTTCTTGTCTTAGACCCAACCTATTCTCAATACTGTTTATCAGAACTTAAAACAGGAGTATTTCTCAAACATCAAAGAGAATTCTCGCAGATGATTTCATTTGTTGTTCCTATAGTGACATTCAGCTCATTACTTTGCAGCACTCATTGAGTAATATGGAAATGCCTGGACTACTCATTATAAGATGTGACACACTATGTATTGGGAATTACAAATACAATCAAGATAGAGAAGCTATCTTATATACGTGTTTCCATCCATATATAAGAGAATCTCTTTAATATTCTTCGCCTATAATTAATAGATAAATTGTAAGATGTTAGAACTATATATATAGTAAGATGAACATTCTCAGGACTCGTCTTGGAAATGCCCACATTTAAATCTCTGAGAGAGCATATCATTAATATTTCATTGTGGAAATCTTGTATGAAGAATATGTATTAATATTCATCAAAGAATGAATTTCTGAAACTTCAATGGGATCTCTCAAAGGGAACAATTATATTATATTATTATTTAATCTATTTTCTAGTAGTATATATATTATATATTTCGAATACTATATTAAATATAATTATTAATATTATTTGTTATATTAGAGTTATAACTTCTAGAATGTATATTGAAATTAATTAATATATAAATTAATAATCTATCTATATATATACTATCTAATTATATATATTAATATAATATATATATATATATATATCTAATTATATATATTATTAAAATATATATATATATAAATATATTATATATATAATATAAATATATAGTATAATATTTAATATATATATATATATATATATATTAATTATTAGTATCAAGGATGAGAGAGTCAGGGATGGGGTTTCGGGAGTCGAGCATTTTCAGGGGTAAGGAGTCGGCGGAGCGGGAGTCGATTTCCCAAAAAGTTGGGAATCGGAGTCGGGAGTCGAGTAAAAAAAAAACGACTCCTTTCGACTCCAAAACAATTTTGTATAAACTTTCACAACAAAAATTGGCAAACTATTGAAATTTTTATTATAAAGACGTACTTTTTTTTTTTTTTTTTGTGACATTTGTTGCAATTTAATATTTAAGTGTTTATTTTTAACTGGTTATGAAAAAAGGTTGTAAAACTGGTTATAAAATAAAATGTACTTGACTACTTGTGTATTGTGCATTAACGAATTATCAACATAACGAGCGATGCTATTAATAATCGTACAAAATAAAATTTAAAAGTCAAGTAGAGTACATAACTGATCACTACTTGTCAAAATATCGACGTCACACCAATTATCAAGATAGAGGCAAAAGCTAAAAGAATCAAGTAGAATATACTATACATTTAATGTACCACAACTGTGCTGGCGCTCCACGTGTGGTTGTTCAGCAATTTCAAATATTTCTGTGTACCTAATGCCGTGAATTTCTAGATATATATTAATTTTGGTGTGGTAGGAGACACGCGAAAATATATCTATCTAAACACAACCAGTAAGTAGTGGTAAGATAATTTTATAAATATTAATCAGTTTGATATACAAATAATTATTTGACGTTTGCAGGGGTTTGTAGTTTGTGGAAGCAAATGACCTCTGATATTTTGACTTTGCAAGTGTAAACCAAGTCCCCGATGGTCTGAGAATATGATGTAGAGCCTAGTTAAGCTATATACCTATCGCTATCACAAATATTATTATAGTATATAGATAGTGTACAGTATTAGTAGTACCTTAATAAATATGTTATAAGGTACAATATAATATATATATCAAGACATTATTATATATAACATAACAAAATCAAATGTTAAAATAATAATATATATATAATAATAAAGTCTAGCAGAGTGGCAACATTAATATTATAATAGTTGTCAGAGTACTCCAGCAAACTTTTTTGCTAACTCGTTCTCTTCTCTCTCTCTCTCTCTCTATCTTATTACCTCTTTCTCTTATCTCATCTCTCTCTCTTCTTACCTATATAATTATATTATATATATATATATTAATATATATTAGTATTATATAATAATATACTCACTCTTAAATTATGCTTTCGAATCCATGGTAGTGATATTCATCCAATAGGAAATATATACCTTTTTTTTGAGTAAAATATCATAACTAATTATACTATCCTAACTATATAACTATATATAATAAATTCATATATACCAGAGTTCTATCTATCAAATCATTCTATCTTACTGAATATCCTTATATTATAGTCTATATTTATTTATCTATATATACATATATTTATTATATAACTATCTATATATACTAATGATAGTTTTAAACTTAATCTACTTATTTATTATATATATTAATATATATCTATATATATTCTACTATCTATATATATTTATCTTATAATAATAAATCAATAATATATCTTGTGTCATAAGAACTATTCGGTGTACTAAGGTCTTACACCCGTTCACATTATTCTCTAAATACTACAATATAGCTAACATCTGCAAAAGAAGAATATACATTCTGTGGAATGCTGGTTCCCAATTTTAGTTGCGGATCAATGTCAATATCAATAAAAGTATAATAAAAATAAAGAAATATGTAAAATAAATAAACAAATCATATACCATTCTCAAAAACAACTAATAGCTATATCAGCGAAAAGGAATTTCTAATTCCTATTCGTCACATTTCTATAGAACGTCGCGGAAATATATTGGAGATAATGAACACACTTGATATAAACAAATGAGAAGAATTAAATGTCCATTTGTTAAACTCAATATTAAGTCATTCCATTGTAACTTTAATCATAGCCTATTTATGAATCCCACGACCTATAGTTAATATACATATTTCTGTCGTCTATCTCCGCTCAAAAAAATATAATCGTTATCCTATAACTTCTATTATAATTTTCTTTCTCTTATTTATAATTTATTTTGTTTTCAGACTATCATAAGAATTAATCCTTCATATTCACATACTTTTAAAAGAGGTTATAAACAAGTTATACTTCATATCGCATTCCTCGTAACTGGCAGGTAGTCGGAGGTGTCTCCATCGGTCTTCCGGGAACTACAGGTGTATGGACTATTCCCCCCCTCGGCGGTAAGGGTCTTCCGAAGTCTATCGCGCGCTTACCTAGCCGGTAATAATAAAATATGGGAATTATACATACCGCGGAGGGTTTTCACTCTCGCCCCTCCCTTAAACAAGGGTATAAGGAAAACTGCGGCTCTCACCCTCCTGTGTTCCTCTCGTTGTATCACTCACCCCGAGTGTCTAACATAATAACTTTATTATACTTAGGTTTTAATCGCTTCACTGTTATCCCCCTAATCATTATTATTCATATAATTAATCCTAATCAATCTTTCATCTTTTGATGTTTTAAATTTGACTTATTTGTAATAAGAAAAAAAAATGGATATATATATTAATCTCATTTTATTTTATATATACATTTACTTATATTATTTTTTTTTACCATTTCTAACTAATACATAATTTTACAAGAGATCTCCACAAAAATTATTTCCTTTTCAGCTGTAGCTATTTAGTATAGTGTTATTTGAGATAAATGTAATTTTTTTAATTTTATATTATTTTATTATTTTTTATATTTTATTTTATTAATTTTATTTATACAGTTATTTATCCGCAATAAAAGTTTGCTCTCCAGGATTCCCAGCAATGTATCCTTTTTCCAAATGTTCAATTATAATCGTACTTTGTTATGATTTAAATAAATTAAATCTTTAATAGGCCTATCTTAATTGCATAAACCAAAATATTATAATATCATTAACATAAAAAATATAATTATTATTATAGTTATTATTATAATTATTTTTTAAATATAATTTTATACTCATAGTATATATATTATTTATATATATATATATTAAACTATTATTATACTATTATTGTATTGTTTACGACTAATTAACTATGAATTTTATTAAAATATTCTTCACATATCCTAAAATTAACTATATATACTTTCATATTTATATATAACTATATATATATATATATATATTATATTTATTAATATATATTAATATTATAAGATCTATTCTATACTTATTCATTAATTTTATTTTTATCTTATAATATATAGTATATCTCTATTTCTAATTCTAATACTTAATTTTACTCGCTATAATAAGTCGTACTTCTATAATATATTAATATTATTATGGTTTTCTTTACAAGTAATTACATTATTATCTTTCCTTCACTTAATATCTCTCTATCTATTTTTACTGCAAATGATCATTTTCAGATTAAAAAAATATAATTTTTCACTGGTAGCCTCTATTGTCATATACTATAAATAAATATATTTAATGTTTTAGGTTCGAAATGAAATTTTTTTTTCCTTGACTCAACTTCGACCTGACCTATATCCTTACTTACACGCTCCAAGTGTATCTTGAAACTTTAATCGTTAACTTAATCACAATACCTCTATAATCAGCTTATCTAATTTAGCACTCCTCTCCTATTTATGATCACTCTATAGTTAATACATAAAACAGATAAAAAAATAAATAATAAATTTCATTTGTCTCGTACTCGACAACGGCTATAGCACGAATCAAGAGCCTGTCAGGGATAATAACGAAGAAGATCCGTTCGAGCGGACGTGCGCTGAGGAGCTGAGACACTCGTAATAGGAGCACGAGGACGTCGCGGTCTGTACAACTGACAAGATGACACGGGTCTTAGTGCAAGGATGTCGATACAGAGTGTAGTTGACATATTTCGCTGTGAATAAGTGTGGTCTGTAATTCCTATCATCTATCTAGTGATGAAACATCATTACAGATTCTGGGTGACACTAGATAGAGAGTGAGGACGTTTATTGTTCTATTCACGCGTGTGACACACGTCTTAGATACCCGAAAGTTCATGATGCACTATGTGAAGCTCTCACGATGTATATCACTCATGGGGTGCAGCTGAAGTATGTAGATCTCGTCATAATTTACGAGCTTTACTCGTGAGTAGGCAGAGCCTGAATACTCAGAGTCTTATATATAACGTAGATAGTGTGAGCTGATGAGTGCTAATGTTTCTAGCTAGGACGGTGGCTGAATAAACAGATTGAGGATAACTGTTACTCTTTTTGTATAATGGTGACTATCTCGTTGTGCTCACTCGGCCTCACTCACTTAGATTAGTGATTATTTCAGTGCAAATTTATCGAGACGTCTACTCGAACGAACCCTAAGAAGGCGCAGCGGCTGATGACCAACGAAGACGTACAGAGTATTTATAATATATATTATTTCTAATTTATAAATAATATACATATATCTATATCACTCTCATTTATCCCGTGAATCTTTAACTCTATTGATTCAGGTAATATTTTACATACCGGTATATTATATCCCTTTAATAATAAAATATAAATGTTACGTGAATATTCTATAGTAAATTTAATGATTTCTTCGTATGTATAATCCCATTATACTATACAGATAATAAATGTCTGTTAAGCTATATCCTATCATTAGACGTATTATATCGTTACCTATAAACTATATTTAATATTTTACATACTATACAAGTGTAAATTATATTTCCTTTAAAGATATAATAAGCATATAGTTTAATATATATATTTGAGCATTAAATAAAAATCTACTTTTGTAATATAATATAAAATATAGTAGTGAGCTGGACGGTTACGGTAGTGACTAGTGAGCACGTCCTCGTGGCTGGCAGTACAGGATCCGAGTGCGGCATACTACAGTTAGGTGGTGCGACGAAAGGTGAGTGTGAGATTGAATTATCGATCGACACTCACTCAGCTCGATGTGAGAAGAGTATGCTATACGTATTATTAGAACGAATGGGTTTGGGACTGAATATCATGCACGGGTCATAGTTGCCGTTGCTATGTGTCCGACTTTGGACGTATAAATCAGAAGAGTGACTCGCATATTTGAGGATCGCATGACTGCGCCACGGATCTGTGAGAGCTACGGCTCTCGCCTCTCAGGTCGCTCTACTAAGCGAGCCTTAAGGTTATTAGTTCCTTAAATGTTAATCATTAGGTATCTCTCGAGCGTCAATTATCAGAGTACAGAAACTGTCTATAACTCTCTCACGACCACGATGCGGTATTTAGGTACTAAGTGGATATATGAGCGTCGCCAAGAGAGCGAGTGTAGGAATGGCAGAGGATGGAGACCGTGCAGTATTTCATAAGAGTCTGAGAATAACATATATCTATTATCGTATCTGTACTGGTGTCACTTCTCGTGAGGACCTATCAGATATAGGCCGGGCGATGCAGAGGTCAGTTTTACCGGAAAGCAACTCTCTCTCCTATGTATGCCCTGCTCTCTCTCACTTAGCGTTGTGATCAGGCATAGGAGTAAGATTAAGTAAATCTCCAGTGTGAGTGTGTGAGATCTATCTCATTCACACTAGCTCAAGTCAATCTGAGCCAGAGGAGAGTGTACTTGTGAATACTTTAATAGATACATGTGAGTAGAGAGCTGAAGTTGTTAGCTCTATCCTCAGGCTCTCTCTAATCCCCAGTACTTATTTGTGATCGGTCGATCACTGGTGGCACTCTCACTTACTCTCGACACTGTATGATAGAGGCTCTCTATCTCTCTCGCTACACGCGTTATATATAGAGTCTGAAGGTACAGTATCGCTCATATATAAGTAATACCTCTAGCTGTACTTACAAAAACCGATCACCATATCTTATTTACTTAGTGTCATATAAATTTCTACGTGCTATTAAATTCATTACCATAGATCCGAAAACGTGAATCATCGATTTCCTACAATTCAATTAATATGTTCAAAATGTTAGATTCAGTTCCTTACTTAATTAATTATTAACATTCAACACGCGCCAATAAAAGAAAATGCAATCCATATAAAAAGGTAACAACAATACATTAAATGACCTTACTTAAGAGCAAAAAAACACGAATAGCATCCAGCATGAATATTGCACTTCCCTGAAAATAATTAAAATGAAACTTATCACAGTATGAACTATTGCTACTTTATCTTACTATAAATATCCAGTTGTTCCTGTATCATTTCTGGCGGAACAGGAACTTTCTCTCTCCACCTGACTCTTTAGTAGGGAGTGGAGATTAGCTCTCTCAGGACAGCTATAGAACCAGCCGGTATAGGCAGTATCTGTTCACTATCAATTCAGTAAACCGCCCAACGCTACCCGTTAAATTCCCTCCGTTAGCTTGTCTCGTTGTTGTCGAAATTCCTAGCAGTCGTCTTGTTTATAAACTTTAACTCTCATTTACGTTCCACAAAAAAACGTTCTCACAAGTCGTGTCTACAACCATTAAATCCTATATTATTTTGTGTAAAGTCACACTTACAGGATGATTTGAACAGTGCCGCACACTCGTGTAGCGGTATATCGTGGATATTACATAAGTGTATTCGTCTCTCTCGACACTGAATGAGAGTATTTTAGATGTCTCATTGCGCGTCGTTCTAGATAGGTGTAGATAATATAGGGTTACTCGGTCAATGTGCTCTCTCGCTCTCTTCGCTCTCGACGTATTTTACGTGTGCGCTGCAGTGCTGTCTATCTCTCATTAAAATTCCCTTGTAACTATGCTTATTTACGCACCTGACGGCATGTGGAGTGATAAGATTGGAATGTCCGCGTGAAGATACTGCAAGAACAACGAAGCATTGAGTGTTAGGCTTCTGATGATATTATCATAGTAAATTAGACTTCGGAGTGTCAATAGTAGACAGATCAGTATGAGGCGACGATAGATGCCAGCCGAGTTAAGAGTCTCTCATTACGAGTCATATCTCATGTAGTTTCAGGACGACACGCTGAGATCGTGGGTAGTGTATATGGATCGACTACTGTTATGATATCAATATTCTGTATCAAGATAGTCTACAGAGATGGATAGCTTATAAAGATTCGTGCGGATAAGTAATTATCTTCATTGGATTAATAGAGTCCGAAAGTAATGAAATAATCGATTTCTACCAAAATATCAATCTAGTATGGTCAAGGAATGATTAAGATCATTCCTTACTGTACTTATTTTCAGTTAACCACACCACGCCGCCATAAAAGGAAATAGCTAAATATACACACGGATTCATTTGTTTACACTCTCTAGGCTAGGATGGGACTATCGCATGGAATATTGGCCTCCATGAAAATACATTAGAAATCGACAACTTATCAATATAATGATTCGCACTATTATCTTACTATAAACTAGTCCAGTTGTTTCCTAGTAATCATTTTTCCCTGCGGGACGGAACATCTCCCTCTCCAACCAACGCCTTTCGGGAAAAGAGGCGCCACTCAGCTTGCCCCACCGGTAAGCAGTAATCTTTCACTATCATTCAGTTAACCCGAGTTCGAGACAAGCAAGACACCCGTTACTCCCCCGTTTAGTTGTCCGTTGTTTTAACAGTCGAATTCCTTGCACTGTTGTTTCTAACTTAATCTCATTTACGATTCCCAAAAAACGTTTCTCACATCGATGTCTACAACAACTTATAACCATAATATCTAAAATCAACACTTTTAAAAATATTCACTTCATCGTCCGTTTACGTGTGTCTCTCATAGGATGGATTATTATTAAGTGATAGATTCTGGTGACATTCGATCAGAAGCAATCTTGTATTTTCTCAGTCCTATCGTGTTGTGTTAAGTGATAGATATGATATATAGTTGTTTTAGTCAGTTTTATTCTAGTGGTGGTGTATGTGTGTGTCTATAAAACCTCTCGTACACACTCCCCCTTTAGAGATTGGAAGTCCAATCTCTAGAAAAGAACACTACTTACTCTTCCTCCAATTTTCATAAAAAGCCATTCCAAAGCAGTCCACAACCCCCGAGCATATACGTGCACACGTCTAAGTGTTCATAAAAGTTCTGCTTCGGTAAAACGGTTTATAATGTTTGGAATTTTTAGTAATTATTCCTGTATTTTAGTAATATCATTTTATAAGCCGATAACAATGTGCAAAAGGGTAAATGTCGTTAAATATTATTTCATTAATTCTTACTACTATGAGATCGAAGAAACTGCGTGAAATCAATCCGTTTCTACAAATATCATTAATATGTCAAATGTTAAGATCAGTTTCATCTCACTTCAATTTATTTTACATTGCAAAACCTCAAATAAAGATCAATACTGATACAGTATAAAAGCTTAACCACATAAGTTTAAAATGAAACTTCATCGAAGATGAATATTGACATTCACTGAAATAGATTAAATGTACTATCAACAGTAACAGGATCTTGCAACTTTATCTTACTATAGACTATCTTTTCAACTGGTTTAGTTCCAACGGTGCTTAATCATTTTATTCTTCGGACAGGACATATCCTCTACCAACGAACAAGACCTTCTGGGAACGGAGGGCACTCACTCTCTGCTCTGCTCCCCGGTAAGCAGTAAATTATATCAACTATAATTCAGTGTAAGGTCGAGACACCCAATATAGCCTACATATCTATACCGTTCTCCCTCCGATTAAGTTGTCCGTTGTTAAGTCGAAATTCTGAAACATATCTGTATCTGCTAACATGGCACTTTAAACTTCATTTAAGTTTCCACAAAAAAACATTAACAAGTCGGTGGTGGGTCAAGCATTGAAATCACCATAAATTATGTTCTACTTCTTAAAAAACTAACTCTAAGAAGTACGTTTCTACGGAATCTTTTACTAAATTCGTTTTAAAATCAAATCACACCTCTCCGCCATTTCAGCAAACTTTTCCTTCCGTGTTGTGGTGTTAATTCTATCTCTTCTGTTACTTTTTATATTTTACTAATCTTTCTCTAGCT
This sequence comes from Trachelipus rathkii, assembly GCA_015478945.1. Lineage (NCBI taxonomy): Eukaryota > Metazoa > Arthropoda > Malacostraca > Isopoda > Trachelipodidae > Trachelipus > Trachelipus rathkii. The sequence continues at coordinate 39,139 of JABUQX010000142.1, forward strand.
CTAATTATATTAATTTTTTCCTATAAGATACGTATAATATAATTAATTATAAACAATTACTCTCGTGGTTATCCTCACACTCTATTATCTTTATAACTATATATAGTGATACCGTGAGATTTAATACTATAGTTCAATATTATAATTAATCTTATATATATATTTAAATATTATATATTATTATATCTATATATATATATTATATATATATATATATATAATATATATATTATGTATTTTATATGAATGACAGTCTTTGTAACTGAATGACAATTTTATTCTTTCTGCGCAAAATAATTATAAAGTGGATTTAAATTAAAAAATATGTATTGGCTTGATAAACCCATATATTTAATCAAATGGCGAAACCTTTTAAATCTGATAGAACGAGAAATTTACATTTGAATTAGGACTATAATATCAATAATTTCAAAGATGTGACAACATGCCAGATAAATCTTTATTCTGAAAGACGAAATATATTGTCAGTAAAGCCTACAGGATCTATAAATATCCTTTATACAATTTTAGTAACCAATGTGCACAGCGTAATAGATAGAATTGACGTATTGTGCGTTCTTATAGCTATGCCACGAATTTTTTGGCCAACAATGTTATATCTAATCTAAAATTACTACATTGTGTATTAATATATTATATATATAATATATATATGAATATTATCTAGTAAATTAGTCATAGATATCTAATTTAACCATTCTTTTATAATATACAAATCTCCAATTTAACTATTAAGTATATATTTTTATATATATTTTTCTCATTATCATTCCGATAATAAATTCAGAGATTCTAAATTAAAGTATATAGTTTCATGGATTGTTTATTAAAATTTTAAATATAATAAAAAAATAGATATATATAATATGATATTCTATTAATTATAATCTATATAAATTATTAATGATCATATATTAATTTATATCCTATTCTGCAATCATCTTGAAAATCTTAATAATATATATATACATATATAATAATTATGCTCAGTCAATATATATCATTATCTAATTTATCATTATCTAAATATATATATATAAATACACTACAATAAAAGTGATGAAGCAAATTATGAATTATTAGAAAACCTGGCTACTGCAATAACAAGACTAAATCTGTATCACATTTTCAAACTCTAAACTCTTTATTGAGCAATTTTATATACGTGTATTTATTTTAATAGCTTCTATACATAGTTTAGCAATGCCCTGACTATCTAAAACACTTACAATAGAGTTACTGTTCGCAGAATCAAATGGTAGTCCAACATATTTCATAAATTTGATTGGGGGGAAAGAATTATGGGCATGAGTATTTTTTAGATTCTTCCTCTCGCATTTTTAAAGTAGAGATTAATATTGGAGTTAGATAAATAATTCTTTATTCATTTTAATTTTTTAAGTATTGTATCTACTTTTTATTTATTTATTTATTTTGTTATTTTAATACATTGAATCTAATTTGTATTAATTTCTGCTATGTTTTTTATTGTATTTTTTATATTTATGTGGTATAAGATTTTTTTTTTATTTATTTTATTTTTTTATTTATTTATTTATTTGTTATTTTCTTAACCAATTTTCATTTATTATATCTTGGTATAAATTTTGAAGGAAACATTTTTTATGATGATAACGTTTTAGATGATTTATCTTATACGATGATGAATCAATAATATTTATTAATATTACCGATTACAACTATCTTTTTGTGAGTGAATGGCTTCATCTAATCATGGGTGAATAAAACTGTGGAGTGATCGCACCTAATAAGAATCGTAACACTGGTTAACTCCTAACGGAAGCTAGTGTTTTAACGCAATGATTTCTCAGAGGCACGATTTAGCCGTACGAAACGTTGTAAAGGCGAACCTCGTGCTATATCGTGTTCTTTGCGGATAAACATTTTTCGAAACTATGAAGACAAAAATTGTGCGGGTGTCAATAGTTCTCGATGAATCGGAATTTCGTGTCAAATGAGGGAAATAGAGTAGGCTGTGAAGAGCGTGTATGAATATTAATTACAGTGTTCTGTTGTATAATAATCTAGTTTGGCCAATAGTGGAAAACGTTGCTATATAATAGTCATTGTCTAGTTTCTATAGGAGATAACGACTTAGATATGATAGATTCTTGAATAGCGATTATCTTGGCTGCTAAGCATATGTGTGACTATCAGATATAGAAGTTGTAGTAACTCTGCCTAACTCTTGGTTTGGTTCCATATCTTCGAGCATTGTACTCAGAACTATCATGGAATTCTAATTGTCCATGTATATTTTTCTGTCAGAGATATGCATAGCAATATACGGAGAATATTATATATATATATATATATATATCTCTTTACATTAATAGAGCTAGGGATAAGTTCTTTTGTTAAATGAATATAATTATAATATATTTTATTAATAAGAATAAATTTTTTTTTCTCAGAGTTTAAACAAATTGCTTAAGCGTGAAAGATCTTTTAAGATGATGTTCTACGCTCCTTGGTGCATTTTTTCTTAGATATCTAAGGAATTACTTTCCTAAAGTTAATAAATATGAAATTTTAAAACAATTTGTTGAGTATATATTATAATATAGAATACAATAAACTTTATATTTATTATATATATCTATATATATATATATTTTATATATACTATTTACTTATCGTTATTATATCATCTGAGATATTATATATGAATATCTTTATTCCATGTATATTTTTTATAATTACTTTTCTATCATTTATCATGTTTATGTAAATACTTAATAATTTTTTTTACTTATTTGAAGTGTCACATTTTTCTTAAATTATTCGGATCTGCATGAAGTTAATGTATTTATGTTATATAGATATAATATATAATTAATATGTTTAAATAAAATTGAATTGGTTATCTTTCATATTACTCATACAAAAAAATACTCAACATTTATAGATTTAACGAAGTACTATTGAACAGCGATAATATAACTTTTAATCTTTTGGTAAGCATTGTTAATATAATAAATATATATATATATATATTATATATATATATACTGGATTTCTATTACCCAGATAATCTAATGACAATACTACAAATATATATACTGTAAGTAGCTCCTAGTGAACTCCACATCTGATTTAAGTGTATAATTTCTTTAGTAAATGATCTAAGTTATACCTATATATATTATATATATAATACTCATATTAAAATGGAGTTATTTATAAAATATATATCTATAAAATATAATTGATACATATATATATATATACACTAGAATACACGCATATATATCTACTAATCTAACTAAGATAGTATTACTATTCATATCTAGTGTCTGGGTTATTCGACTCCAGTGTTATATTTTCAGAATTATTGGCAATACCATTTTGAAAATTTTAAATGTTTCAAATATAGATAAATTTTGAAGTAACATATAAATAAGGAATACAAATGAACTTTCCCAATTATCAAATTCTTGAGAAACGTGCTACCAAGGAGAGACTATATTTTTCTTTCAAAACTTTATAACTAAAGAGATTTTTGCAAAATAGTTTCCCACTAATATTTTTACTTTTGCTTTTACAGCTCCTAATTACTTCTTTTATATAAGTAATATTTTATATCAGAAAGGAAGGAATTTTTCCTTTATTACCCGTTTTCCAAATTTTTATTTTTTTTCCGAGTCCTTGACTTCTTCTGCTTATATCTTTTAATACGGAAAATGGTGATAGATCGCATTGATTATGTTTTTTATAAACATTGTGTACACAAGGTTAAATCTCACTGGGCTATATAAAATAGCTTAAAGCAGCTATGGCGCGATGTTTAAAAGGCGTCTTTAGAGTGTTTTCATTGTAAAGTTTCTTTACAAAGGTTAATGTCTCTGTTCCTTTTGAGGTTACATATTATGATAGTCATTTGAATTCACGTTTTTTATATGAGTATGTATATGATACATGTGTACAGGAATGCCGCCTTTTCATTGTTATTTTACGAACAACGAGGAACATACCAATAATGTAGCTTAAGATAGATATAAAATATTCATAATTTTACTAGAAATCTTGACTGTCTTATACTCATATGTTACCTTTAACTGAAAAAGAAAATCAAAACTAGAACATTTTTTTAAGATAGCATAATCAAAAAATAGGCGGTGAGTCGATTTTGTAGCGGAACATAATTAATGTGAACTGAAAAGTATTTGCGCAGCAGCTCAAAGAAAATTCATTATATGAAAAGTGCCTGGAATGGAAAATGGTATTTTGTCAATAGAAAGCACATCTTATCAGCAGACTGGTATTTTTTTTTTTTTTTTTTTTTTTTTTTTGCGGGAGTGACATCAAAAGATTTGGCCATTGCACCCTTGTTTTTTATACTCATTTGTTGGAGTTAAGGTTTATAATTAGGTCACCAGAGCAGCATCACTTTTCATAGATTAGATAGACGAGACAGCTAAGTTAATCTCCCAGTGCTCTGTTTTCTCCACGGATTTCTGGAGATAACTAGGTGTAGGTAATAACGTTGTTTACAGCACACGTTCGTCCTACTTTTGTGAGAGACAATGCTGTTATGAATATGTCTTCTTTAAAAAAGAGTAGATAAGGTTACGATTGCTCGCAAGATGGCCATGTTGATAAAGCATTAATTTTTAAAATCCATCCTAGAATACCGGAATAATCCTATTATTGCATCGGGTTGCAGCGTAAAGGTGGATCTTTGTGATTTATTTTCTCTTTTATTGAAAATTATTAATTTTTAATATTTCAACATAAGCTTATTTCATTGTACTTTATTATATTTAATTTAATAGGATACGTTTATATGAGAAAAACTTTATTAATTAGTATAAATATTGAATAGAACACGAAAATCAACTACAACTGCAAAAAAATTCTTCGTCAACATTGATTGCGCTGTCAAGTAGATGCTATAGATGAATACTTGCACCTGCTCGACGCAAAATGCTTAGGATTGGAGGCTACGTGGACTTTCTCGAGAAATATTTTTTATCGATTGATGACAGCATGATTTGTTGAAATATTGTAAAAATCTTGGACGGTCTCTTTTGATCTGTATAGATAATAAGATAACTTATAAAACTTAAGTCTTGATAACATGACGTGGGAGATAACATTGCGTGGGGTTTTCAACGAGTTTTTATTACCCAGGCGAAAGTGAGTGTGGAAAAGTTCTTGTATTCGTGAGGAAACTAGCAAACTTTTCTGATTCGCGAAATTTTTTTTCTTAATACACTTTCAGAGATTCCCAATGATCAATGATCTACGTACTAATAATAGTATAGTATTTTTTTAATATTTATAGAGATTGTAAGGATAATTTCTGTCAGAGTCAACTTAAGTAGCATTTAGAATTTCGGCAAGAACTGCATTAAACTCCTGATCTGGAATTACTATTAATCCGAGATTATTCATTTTATTTGGTTCATAAATACTTCTTGTGTTTCTAACCTACATGGTATATATATATATAGTTAATTTTAGAAACTATATATTAGTATAAGCCGAAGTAAAGCGGTGATAGAGTAAGGTGTGTCCATAATTGGATATATTTACAGTGTGTTAATAAGTTACTTAGTCACTCTATATATAAAATATATTATATATAGGTACTTTTGGATATGCGATTGAGGTATACTTTATATGGTACAATATATTTAAAGATGTCACATATATATATGAGAGACCGGGACGCATATATATGTAGGAAGAGCTGAGAGATCCGCAAGAGATGTACATGATCTCAACGTATTAACGCCCTACAGGAGAATGATCATATGATAAATGTATCTATCTACCTTCTAATTACTTAACTATCTAAATTATAAATAATTTTGACTGATATCAAGCTTGAATTATAATAGATATATCAGGAGATAGAGGAATAGTTCACGTTGGATGTCTATATTATTATTATTTCTATGTATGAGCCTGATGAAGGAGTCACATCGCAATATATTCTATTGCATAGCCAATATATTATATATATATATAATGAACTTATAATAAACTTAGCATTTATTTAATATAAACAGTATATATATATATAAATACCATATAAAGTAAATATTTAGGTAATAATAACTACTTTACTATATCTATATAATATATGTATGATTTGTAGAGTAGTATATATATATAAATTATTATGCATTATCCTTTACATAAATTATATATAAATATATATATATATATATATATTTATAATTTATTATAATATATATATATATTTATGTATATATGAAGATTGACTCTAAACATATGAAATTATCATGCACCTTCCTAGTACGGATCTAAGTAAGTAAACTACCTAGAGAGATTACGCTACTTGCAGAGAGCTAAAACCGTAGGTTATGGAACTACTTGTGCGCTGACTGGGGAATATTACTATCAGAGAAAACAAGAAGGTTTAAAATATTATAGCACAAAAACTTTACTGGATCATCTTGAAAAAGAAAATTAAACCTTATAATTTTAAGATAAAAGAAATATCTAAATCGTTAAGAGGGAAAAGTGGCCGAAAAAAGAAAAATGTTATCACGACACAGCCAGAGATGATCCATGTCCATCTATATCATCAACTTCTACTCTATTAAAAAAAGATTTCTTCACCCTACACTGTTTGAAAACTGATAAAACAAATATTTGGGACATTAATGATGAAAAAGCACAGAAATTCTTTTCAAAATTGGGAAAATGATTGCTGTGAACAATCTGCCATTTCTTTTGTTGAAGACATTGGATTTAAGAGATTAGTAAATCACGTATGTCCACAATATAGTATTACCATCAAGGAGGTACTTTTCAGAAGAGATTATCCCAATATATAAAAGGGTAAGAACAAAATAACACTTCAACCTGCAAGAAATTCAAGCTTTATCATTAACATCAGATATTATTGGGACTTGCTCATATAACAATGAAACTTTATAAGTATGTCAGGGCTTGGATTGATAGAGCTTTTTCAACAGGAAAAGTGGGAACAATTACAATACTGTAGGTTTTTTAGTGTTTCTCATCGCAGAAAATATATGTCTAAAAGTTAGGAAATACTTAAGAGCTGGATTTATAAAAAGAAATATTTCGTTTCCTAATAAATAATGCACCTAACATTACAACAAGGTATGAGAAGCGACAAGTGTTTTAATGAGATTGTCATCTCTCTCACCTGCCAATGTGGGGTAAACAGACGGGTTACCCTTTTTGAATAAATCTTGGATAATAGGAAGCTAATTTTCACATTTTTCTTGGTTCGGTTTTTCAATCACTTCGAACGGTAAGATTAACTAAGCTTTTTTATCTCGAATGAAGAATCAATATTGACACAAAGGTTGTAGGGAAATAGAAGGTGGGTGGACATCCTTTGAAAGAATGTCTGGACAATATTCTTTTACCTTCAATGACAATATTCAGGGGTTAAAGCGTTAACCTTGTACAAGCCCGATTGGCCAATTTATGTGTCAGATCTTTACTTTTGAATAATTTGCACAAGAAGGTTGTGTCTGTAAGATCTTAATGGATAACCATAACTGATATCCTATATTTAGACAATGACTCAAGTTTCGCCAGGCTTCCGTGTCAATCGAGCTATAGTTTTTCTCGGCCTTGCTCAACATTCTTGAAGCGAATGATATTGGTCTGTCGTTACCATTTGAATCTCTCTGTGCCGAAGAACTGGCCAGGACCTTATCCCATGGCGTCTGTACATAAATAAAACTCTTATTGAAGTTTGGGAATTGCAATAAAGTTCTACCGAGGGGGCGAGAACGGGGGGGGATTAACCTTGGCATTTGTTGGATTGTTTGTTTTGTGCTTGAGAAATCAAAGCTTTTGTGGCTCTTCCTTGGCCGAGAATGTTACAACAGCCTTTTTGAAAAGAGCTGTGGGGGGTGGTAGTGCTATAAAAATAACAGAAAACTGAGGATAAATTGCGATAGAGAAAGATGTGAATAAATGAAAGAAGTGCTTAGCTAATATCGTAGGTACTGGCATGAATTTGAGTACATCTAAACTTACTTAGACTGCGGACGACCTCATACAATGAACCCTAAATACACTAATGAGACCTTTTGAAAAGTTCCGCTTTTTTTTCTAACTTGATTAAGGCTTCGCTTGCTTTAAGATCAAACCACTAACTTAAAACTACGATAGTGTGGAATCTATTTCTAGAATAAACAATGATGTCCAGATAGATAGCGGCGTGAAATACCTAACAGGTGAGAGAGCTGCTTCCATTATTTTTACGAACAACTAGGTGCTGTACGTACGCCACTCTCCTAATTGGCAGACCGCGTTGCCAAACGTCCTCCGATGAGTTTGTTAAACGCTAGATAAAGTGGGGTGTGATCACTCGGAGGGGGGGGTTGGGGTCAGGTTGCTGACTTTCTGGCGAGACTTCCACGTTATAGTAGCCCGTAAGTAAATCGAGGGAACTGTAGACTTTCGAATCCCCTAACTTGGACAAAGTGTCCTGAATATTCGGTATAGGAAAATGATATTCGTTCCTAATTTTCAATTTTCTGTAGTCCTAAACGGATCCTTGAAGCGACGAGAGTACACACCACTATGATATCAACTGCTCCGTGATCAACGCGCAGCATCCTTTTTTTGCTCCACACGGAGAGGGCTGGGAGTGGGGTGATCGAAGGATTTCAATGTATTCCTTGAGGAATACTAGTTCGGGTCAGGAGTCGATACTATATGAAGAGCAGGGCCGTAATATCTGACTGAAATTTGTGCGGGAGAAGGTAATTTGGTGTGTATACTATAAGTCGGACGTCGGACGTTCTTTTTTTTTTTTTTACTAAATTCAACTTACCCAAAGGACATATGTCGACACGATCATTACTAATATCTATACTTCTTTCTTTTCTATTTAAGATTGGTATTCCAATCTTGGAATGGGAGTAATCAACCACTAAGTCCTTCTTCTTCGCCCTTGAAAGCAAGAATTTTCCCTATATACATTCGGCGTAATTCAGAAATTAGAAAGACCCTCGATGTTCCTATCGGTTATGTTTGAACAAGAAACTACGAAACCCAAAGAATTGCTTTAGAAACCTGTGTATTTTTATCCATAGTGACTGGAGCTGAACTTAATATAACATTGACTAAAATTGTGCATCTTCTTTCACCAGACTTAACACATTCGGCATAACCATGACATTGAAACAATATTTTCTCAGAACGAGGTAAACTTCTTTCAGGGGGTAAGTTCCCGCCTTTGGATAACGAAAACGATCAACGGACAATATGTCGTGAATAGCATTAAAACTTGAACAGTACTCGGGCAAATTAAAATTCATAACTTCATCTCAATCGAAAATTAAAAGTTATGAATATAAACTCGGTGCTCGAAATTAATAGATTGCGTTTTTCAAAAAGAAACAGTAGGATCGACTTTAAAATCGTCGTTAAGAACATTTTTATCATGCGATAAAGGGTTAAAAACAGAATTTTTATCATCAAGGAGCGGACTCCACGCAGTTAAAGGAATACTACTTTGTGCCCCTTTCGTCATTATAATTAACATTTCATTCTAAAATCGAAGGAAATTGGGCAACGCTGAAGCGAGTACATCAGTGCCTAACAACATATTCCCACTGAAAGTACACTGGTTATAAATGAATATTGAACAATCTATCGTTCAACAGAAGCTGGAGTTTTACACGACCCGATTTGGGGTCACGTTCCCCAGATTATAGTTTTAGCACTATACTATCCTTCAATTTCTAAAAATAGTATTTTCTTCAACCTTTCAAACCGTCCCTGCGTAATAAGAAACACTGAACCATGTCAAAGGTAGTGACAATCTCGTAGATAAACTCATCTCTACTGTGAGTTTTACTTTAAAAATTGCTCTTCCTATGCAGGATTATCATCTATTTTAAATAAATGGCTTCTGACGATGTCATTATTGAACATATTTGTAAATAGCCTCTAATGGGCAAACTACTGACGTTTCTGGAGGCGAAAACTGTCCTTTCCAAAATTCGACTTAAAACATAAGGAAAACTGATCCTGATTTCGATCAAAAATCGGCGGATTACGGTAGAAATTTGAGCATCGATTTCGTTCTGATTGATGCGGAAAATAGGAATTATTAGAATACATTGCATGCCTTTGTGAGTTATATTCTCAGATTTATAGAAATTGCTTATTGGATTATATATTGGATCATAAGTGCACTTGAGACCTATCGTGGTCTCTCAAATTGGTACGTTGCGGAAGAATTTGCTCTACACACTATGTTTTCCGGGCGTTTCCGCCGCTCGGTTTTTTGACATAATATTTGGACTAGCCTGTCATCGCGTCCATCATAATTTACACTCTATGATATGTATTGGCATATTGTAGCAATGATTACCTGTAATTCCCCTTCGAGGTTACTTTGGACTTATGAAATGAAAATTTGTAAACCCCTAGAACATTAGAAAATTGACATACCTATAGATTCCGTCGGATGTCTTTCGTAATTTTCACGCCTCCCGACTGGCTTTAATTTTCACCCTCTTAAATCCTGAGGTGAAATAAGGTCCAGAATTGCCTGGAAGTTTTTGAACCCCGCATATGTGGTTGTAACAACATTGAAAAAAAGAACTGAACGCATTCAAGTAGGTGGGGCAGTCTTTCACAAGTTACGGCAAAACCACCTTTTTTGGCCGTATTCTGATGCTTTGGAGATAAGGAATTTGCATTTGAAAATGACTTTTGAGGATTCCGAGGCTTACTTTTTACTGTATGAGCCTGGTGAAAGATTGTGGATAACACGGACCCACATTTTTTTTTTCTCAGTTGTGTGTGAACAAAACGGTGGAGATAAAATTGGGATTTGGAACGCTTATTTGGGAGCCTGACCCACTCTTTAGCCTATTTAAAAAGATGTGAGTTTCTTTCAAATAACGCTTGAAAAAATCTGCTTCGGAATTGAATTATTAACATCAAAATCCTCGTTGAACTCTTTTGAATTGAAGTTTTGGAATTTGGAATACACATAGACAAGAGTAAAACGACGCTATGCTCGCAGTAAATTTTACTTCGTGAAGCATCGCAGATGAGTCTAGAAAAGTTTGTAAAACTTTTTGAGCTTTCCGTTAGAACTCTGGAGTGAATGATTATGAGACTCATTTTACATTTTAAGAACTCACTGAAAAGTCTCGAAAGAACTAATAGAGAACCAAAGGAAATTTAAGCAATAGACAGATTCTTTTAACAAATCTCCCAATTAATCAGCCCTCTATTCATGAAAAATTTCTTTGATGAGATATGAAGCATACCTCCTGTCATATTCATACATAGCTCCGTAATTTCTCGACATCAGAGGTTATCTGTTCTCCTGGAAGTATAATATCATAGCAGTGACCCCCCCCACCCATGATCCAAGCCCGGTCAAACCAGGAGTTGTTTTATATAAAACCCTACTACAGAGGTATGTGTTTTGGGCTTAGAGGTGTCTCAAACGCGGTCATGTTCAACGTTTGACGCTCCATGTTTGAAGAATTCATTCTAACTGAAGGAGAAAGAATGATTATTAATTGACGGATTCAGCCCAGTGACCTATCTCTCTGCAGGAGGAATTGCTCCGTTTATCGTGTGAGAAACTCAATATTGTCTCTGTATTCAGAAGAATTGAGAAGTGAATATAGAATAAGAGTGGATTACAATTTAAAT
>JABUQX010000143.1:0-22500 GCA_015478945.1 Trachelipus rathkii
TACTATATACTATATATATATATATATATTATATATATATATATATATATATATATAATATAGTAATATATATATATATATATACTATATATATAATCTATATTATATATATCATTATCATATTTTAAAATATATAATATATACTATATTTATATATATAATATTATATAATATATTATATATATATATACTATATATTTTATATATATATATATATTATATATATATCAATTATATAATAATATATATATATTATATTAATAATTATATATAAAAGCTGGAAAGACAAAAATATTTCTATGGGTCCTACAAAAAAAATGGGATATATATATAAAATGCTAACTGGCAACTAAATTGCTAACTTAATCGCCGGGCATGAGAGTGATCAAAGTCCGAGATAACATTTTCAAGGTAATATGATTTTTTAGCAATTTATATTTAAATTATTCCCATTTTCTTAGAAGAATTTAATATTTTTTCTTTCCACTATTAGTATAATATTAATATATATTTATATAATTATAATAATATATTATATATATATATATATATATATATTATAATAATATATATTATTATATATATTATATATTATATATATATATTATATAAATATATATATAATATATATATATATATATATTATATAAATATTATATATAATATATTATATATATATATATTATATATAATATATATATATATATATATATAATATATTTATATTATATATATATAATATTATACTTAGTACTATATATATATATATATATTAATAAATATATTATATAATATAGTATATTATATATATATATATATATATATATATATATATATAATATATATATTATATATAATTATATATATATATTATATATATATATATATAATATATATATAAATAAAACGATTTGCATATATATAGTATATATAGATATATTATATATAATATATTATATATATTATATATATATATATATATATATTATATATATATAATATATATATATATATATATATATATATAATATATACATATAAAGCGCGATTTTTGTTTCTGGGAGGCCCCCCCCCCCCGAACAAAAAAAAAAAAAAAATACGCCACTGCTAATACATATATATATATATATATACTATATATATATAATAAATATACTATATATATATATATATATATATATATAAATATACTATATATATTATATATATATATATATATTGATATATATTATATATATTACATACATCAATAAAACTGCCTATATTACTTAGTTGCTATGAAATTTTACATTCTAGTGTCATCTACTTTCAAATGGAAAGCCAATTAAAGTTCTTCTTACAAATAGAATAGCAGTCTGCCACGGTTCCTCCTTCAATATTTTTCCCTCTTAGGGTCTGAATTATATATGCGAAAAGCAGGAAAAAAGCCGTTCTTCCAACGACCATGTCTTGCGCGTTGGAGATCGTTAATTAAATACAAGTTAACCGCAATTGCAGCTACAATACAATTGCTAAGTTTACAAGTGTATGGATACCTTCGATGGCCTTTTATTCTTAATATTAAGCTTTTCGAAGTTATGTCATTTTTCAACTTAATTTTCAGTGATGCTAAAGAGAAATTTTTTTGTTTAAATTGTATAACTGGGATTTGTGTACCAAGGATGAGGACAGGGACTTGACCTTTTTCTGGAAAAGTCCGACGTTTTAGACTAAGCTCTTCAATATCTATCTAGAAGCTTTTTCATACTCATCTTCTGAGCTTTCATTGAGATATGACCTGGATGACGAAAGGTTAGTTAATGGTCTAGTTGCAGTGCGGTACTGAGGCGGATCTGATTTGGTGTTATAGTTATGCATCTGCGTTTTATGTTATTATTGTTTTTTTTAGCTGGTTTTGAGATTAGGACGTTGATTGATCGGCTGTAAATATGTTGAACATGAATGGAAATAGGATAGCTCCCTGAGGGACTCCATTTCTTAGTTATTTCTTAGTTTTACCGTTTTGATGCTTGCTGGATACTTGTGTTGTGCGTCTAGAAATATAAAATTATTAGCCATTTGTTGATTACTGAATCTATAAGAGAATTTTATTAATTTTTTTTTCTGGATCAGGGAATGTGTCTAGGTTTATTCGTGTCAAAGCTTTACTAATGTACATAGCTAGGAATATTAATCGGTGGTAGGTGTTTTATTTAGACCGTTTACGATGTTTTGTGTGATTTTAGTCAGGGCTGTTGATGAGTCAGGGCTGTTGAGGCGGAGTGAGGTTTTTTTAAAATTGTGTTGATGATTAGAGGAGTGGAAGATAGTTTGGATTTTGGTGAGTATGATTTCTTTTCCATTAGTTTGCATAAAGAGGGAGGGAGGGATATGCCGCGTCCGATATTGAAGAAGGAAGGTATTTGTATAGCGTCTTTTCTAGGTTTTAATTTGGTGTTTATATGACGATAGCTCTTCTAGTGTGGTAAGGTTGTTTGTTTCTTTTGGTTGATATGATTATTTTTGTATGATTGATATAGCAGCAGGTCCAAAAAGGTTGTTTTATGTGTAGATAAGGAGATGGTTGTCCAGCAGGGTAAACAGGGGAGTTTTGAGGTTTTAATAAGTTTAGCTATTTTCTTGGTGTAGAAATATGGGGGGTAAGGGCCTGAATAGAGAAAATGGGGGGTAAGGGTTTGGTTTCTAGTTAAGTTGTATTAGAAGTTGCGTATTATTTTTCTATTTATTTGGTTACATTTCTCGGTTTGTTGGTTATATTGGAATAGTGTTGTTGTTGCGAGGTATTTGCAGTAGTGCTGTTTGGGGGCGATGGGGACGGGAGAATTTGTTTGTGTTCTCTTAGCGGCCTCATATATATATATATAATATTATATATATGATCTATATATATATATATATATATATAACTATATATATATATATATATATATATATAGTTATATATATATATATACTATATACTATATATAATAATATATAATAATTATATATAGTGTATATAATATACTTATATCATGGAAGCAGTGGACAAGCACAAGAGCTGCTGGGAGAGTTATTTCCTTTTTTTTCTGCCCGCTTCACACTGTAGTCTTCTGTCTAACCTCATTCTGCTACGTCCCCGGGTTTGTAAGGCAGACAGAAACCGAGGCTCGGCCTCTTTTGCAGGCGGAAGAAGCTCCTCTTGCCCTCTTTGCAGGCGGAAGTGAGTTCGGGCCTCGTGTTTATTTGTCAATGGAAGCAGCTCTATACGTTCTTTGTAGGCCAGAGGCGGGAGCCAGGCTTCTCTTTTGTAAGCCATGACGACGGGAGAGCCAGGACTTCTTTGAGTAAAGGCGCCAGAGAGGGAGAGCCAGTTTCTTTGTTAAGCCAGAGTGGAGCGGCCCGGCGGCGTACATTCGTGAGAGAGCCTCTTTGAAGCTTGACGAGCAGAGGGAGCTGGTCGAGTTCTCTCCTTTCTTTCTTTCGTATCGCACCGGAATTAAACGCAAGTCTTTTGTAGTTGCAGAAAGTTAAAGCAGCGTTCTCTTTTTTCCTAATGCTTGGTCACGTAGGTAGTTCCTCATGTCTTTTCCTTCTGGTCGACTTCGTAGTAAGTTATCCTGGAAGTCTCTCTCTCTCTCTCTCTCTCTCTCTCTCTCGTCTCTCTCTATTTTATCGTAAGCTATAGAGCGAAGGCTTAAAACTGAAAGTTAAATGTTGAACGGCCGAGGTATAATAATATTGAAAAAGAAGTCAGTTTATATTTACCAACTTCGTCGTACACACATGCCGTTAAAACCTTAATTTACTGAACCAATATTTTTCAACTTTTGTCCTAAGTTCATTGCAAAATTCCGGATCAAAAACCAAATTTTCTTCTTTCGTAAATTACAAAATTTTGTCAATAAAAACATTCATAATAATTATTAGTCTTGCAATAAATGTAGAAGACATTACACCTTGTAGACAATATTTATATTAATTCGTTTACGTAAAATTGATAAACTACTTATAGAAAAACTTTTATAAGCAAACAGAATTTCACTTTCCGAAAATAAATAATGAAAAAAACATACGTGAGAGCCGACGGGTTTTTACGCCGTAACCGTAAATTTTTATTTTTTTAAACAAATTAAAATTGTTGTACAATTTCCTAAGCAGATATTTTTATGTAAAAAGAAAGTCTATAATTAAAACAATGCATTCTATAACAAGAAAAGTCACAACGAATACTATACCTTAGTTGATTGATTTTTTTTATGTTAAAAAGAAAAATCGCTAGAGTTCATTTACAAACAATGATCTCTATAAACTTAAACCACTTTCAAATCAAAAATTAAAATTTTATGGAATAAAAAAAAACCTATTTTCAAGTCTTTTTTTAAAAATGAAGAATTGAATTCATGGGGGGCATACCACGCGTACCTCTCAAACCTTATTATTATTTTTAAGATGAAAAAAAAAAAACTGGGGTGAAAAAGAACCTGCGAAAAAAGCTTATTCTTTATCAATAATCAGGTCTAAACCAATATTAAAATTCCTATTAAGGCCCACATATATTTTATAATAAGATATGATAAAATCAGATGCTATAAAATACAATATTATACAATAATTTGCACAATCTATTACATATCACGTCGTGTAAAAATTCATATAATCTTTTAAATGTTATATATTTTTTACTTTTTACATCTTTCACGAAGAGGAGAGAAGAGGAGAGAGGAGGAGAGGAAGAGAGAGCAGAGAGAGAGAAATGAAGAGAGGAGAGAGAGAGGAGAGAGAGAGAAAGGAGGGAGGGCGAGAGAAGAGAGAGGAGGGAGAGGAAGGAGAGAGAGAGAGGAGAGAAAGAGCACGAGAGAGAGAGGAGAAGAGGAGAGAGAGAGAGAAGAGGAGAGAGGAGAGATAGAGAGAGAGAGCAGAAAGAGGAAGAAGAAGACGAGCACGAGTAGAAGAATATGAGAGCAGAGGAGAGGGTAGAGAGCGAGATGAATGAAGACTTGGAGAGAGAGACAGTAGAGGAGGAGAGGAGAGTAGAGGAGGAGAGAGGAGAGGAGAGAGAGAGAAAGATGAGAGAGAGAGAGAGAAAGGAGATGAGAGAGAGGAGAGAAGAGAGAGAGACCGAGGAGAGAGAGAAGAAGGAGAGAGAGAAGAAGAACGTATATTTGTACCAAAGTAAAGTTACTTAAATGAGATTCAAAATAGGAGGTTAAGTAATGTAAGAGCTTATATTGCCATATAAATTTCATTAATAAATTTTATATAATCATTTTTTTTTTACATGATACCACAACTCACGGGCAGGACCCTTTTCAAAAGAAGGGGGCAAAAACATAAAAAAAATAAATAAAAAAAATTACAAAAAGAAAAACAAAAATTAAAATAAATGAAAAGTAAACCCACCCTGTCCCCTGCCTAACGCAAGGAAATTTTGTTTAATATAGATACAAAATCTTGTTATGTTATGTATTCTCTAATTTCGAAATGTCCTTAGTAGTTAGAATTACAAACCTCCGGGTGGCCAGATTGTCAGTTTTACATGCAAGATCTGGCACCCTTAGCTACTTTTAGCTCTTTTTTTGTTTTGTTTTTTGTTGTAGGGCCGAGTATGGTGTCTAACCCTATGTTTAGAGGGTCTGTGGATCGATTCCCTTGGTGTTTAACCTAATCGGAGCAGCCCTTATGGCATTGGCGCCGGTGTTGCGGTGCTCTGGTTTCCCTAGCGTATTTTAATAGGTTCAATTAAAGTATCCTCTTCAAACTTAGCACCGTGCCTGATGATGGTGCTCCCTGCCTGTCACCGAGGTTTTACGCCGCTACGCCCAATAGGAAGGGGATCTGAGCCCCCAACACCTGGAAATGCTCGAAGAAGAATGAAATTTGGTGAATGACAAGATGAGAATGAATGAAATAGAATCCCGAGCTTAAGTTAAATGTCGGAGCACATGAGCCTGAGTCGGAGCTGATGCCGGAGTCAGAATAGAATTCTGTCTCCAATCACATAATGAGTCAAACGAGATGTCTTTATATATGTTTTTAATGACGTAAATTCCGATTTTGAGGGTTCCAAGACTCTCAAATGAGCCAGGAAACCCCCAGGAGGGGCTCCCCATGAAAAATAAGAAGCACAGAGCGCATGACATAGAAGGCTAAGAAAAATTGATAAGGGAATGATAAGTTTATATGACGGAGCAAATGAGCCATAGCTGGAGCACTGATCCCAAGGCGGTGCTGGTGCTTGAGCTAGAATCAGCAGAAAATCACAGAGGGCGTTGCCGTGGAAGATGAAGGAATGAATGAATGAAAAGAAGTCTCCTGTGTCGGAGCAAATGAGACACTGTATGTGTATACACCAGTGCCGGTGCGGTGCCGGTGCGTTTCCGAGTTAGTAAACATGTACTTATCATCCTAATATTGGTGTCCTTTTATATGTTTATAAGGACGTTAGAGACATGAATAACATAGTCAGATATATTAAAGAATCTGCTGCCCCAACCTCTGGAGGGGGGTCCCAACTGAAAAAAGAAGAAAAGCACAGAATGAAAGTAGATAATAAGAAACAGATATCCACATAGAGAATATGAATGAGGAAGGATGAAGATGATTCCAGATGAATCAGAAATGATAAGGTTCCCATTTGAGATGGGGATCGAATCCCAAAACGGGGGTATGGAGCTGAAAAGGGATACGAGATGGAAAATCAAAATCAAAACTTGCATTCGACTAGCTTAATGTGTGTTATATCAAACCCCTGAACAAAGATGTGTGTAAGCAGAGTTCGTATGTATAGATTCCTACATTTTATTCCAAACTGATACATTTCATTTATAGAAAACCTATTTCATTATTAAAGTTAAATTTAAAGTTGCTAAATTTTTAATAAAAACCAGATTCATTATTAAAGTTAAAGTTAAAATTAAAGTTGCTAATTTTTTATAAAAACATGTTTTTTTATATACCTTAAAGCAGTAAGGCTGTAAAGCAGTAGCGCGAGCAGCCTGCCACCTGGATAAGCTGTTATGCATTACCACTTTTCTGCTTCAAGTCCTAATTGAACTCACATTTTGTGAAAATAACTTAATAATATATACTATATATATATATATATATATATATATATATATATATATAGTATATATATATATATATATTATTATAATAATATATATATATATTAGACTGATGCAAAATGTAGGGATAAAAATTTTTTTTTGTTTTTTCAACAAGACACCCGCCAATTTTGTTATATTGTAAAAACCAACATTCTGTGCAACGTACATCTCCTAGGCCGATGATTGAATAAACCTTTAGAGGTTGCTTACCAAGGTTTCGAAATATATTTGCTTCACTTGATGTAGAATCTTCATTGAGGTACAGCGTATAGTGCGTTAACTTTTTTTAAAGTGGAAGTTTCTCCATGAGGCATATAATAACCACATACAGTTTCATCTGTTTATTATATATTATTGTTCCCGATGATGTAAGAGTATTGTTTTCTTGTTTTTGTTGCCAATAGATTTCCTGTAATGATGTATAACTTTGTTAGGAGGGTACTGTTTCTGCTCGTTCATCATTTGGTTGTTATCAGTTTTGTTGTTATTCTTTGGTTATTAGGGCCGCACACCCCCTCGTCACAGTACATAACAATTAGTTTATTGGTATTCTTGCTTTCATATAAGCTCTTCTTCATCACAGCACACCAGAATATTGGAAACAAATTGTTGTATTCATTTTCTGTCAAAAGAATCGTTTTGTGTGGCGTGTAACGAAATCCTGCAATTGTTTTTGGGATACTGCATTCAGGTATGTGCTCTTTTCCGCGTCTGGAATCCCCTTGTCCTTGTAGTAGCAGCTTCCTTTTTGCTTTTTGTCTTCAAGCAAAACCTCGTGGAATCAAAAAATGCAGAAGCAACAAAGTTCCTCAGAGAGGTACCACAAATGCCCCTCAAAACTTATTAAGAGGCAGCACTTGCAATATCATCTTTTTCCTTGACTTTTGAAGCTTTGTAGAAGATCCAAAATCTGAACTGGTGCACTGATGGCTCCTGATGCCCGTGAAACCAGACTAAAGTATATATTGTTGTTAAAAAACAGGAAATATCACGCAGTCCTTCCTTTTGTTTGCAGCTTAAATGGGTTCTTAAACATCCATATTTGATAGACAGATAAGCGCAGATCAGCCAATGTGCCCTATGATATGCTCCCGGGACTTTAAATCTGGTTCCTGATGTCGAGTGTACCAAGGAAAAATCATGTCAGCTCGAGAAATTCCGTTGTAATTTCAAACACGAGGGTGTGTGTTCTGAAGCTGGCATCAACAAAATGTAACGATATCATCAGCTTTCTGTTATTTCTCTTTGAGACAGGGTTCTCTGCTGGACTGTTTGGTACTTTGCGTATCAATTTTTCACCCACGCCATTTAAATCTTCTTAAAAAGAGTAATGTCAGGTCCAGAGGAAGCTGGCAAAGAGACAGAAACAGCTGCTTCCAATGTTAATTCTAAAATGTGATGGCGACAAGCTAGCTACAGCATGTGTTTACCCATTCTTTGCTCTAGTAACATACAGGCACCACTCCTATTACCTGTGTTGGCTGGAGTGGTGTCAAAGGACATGCACTTGACTTGCTTAGATATATCCCATTGCAATACTAATTGATATACAGCATCTGCAATATTTTTACCTGTTCCACGGGTAAGCTTCGGAACGCCAAAAAGCTTATCGACACCTAGTCCAGAAATTAGGACTAGCAGTCGTTCGATATTTTCATGACCGGTAATATCTTTCATTAATTTGCCATCCCAATGTATTTGCAGAGGACAATTTGTTTTGAAATCCTTCAGCAAGTTTTCTGCCATTTTCTTCCTGTTTTGTTGTCTTGCTCGTCTTACTGATGAATATCTGATGCTAATCAGACAATCCTATATGAGCTTCTACTGCTGCGGAATCAAGATTTGTGAACTATATCTGTCACTTAATTGGTATCATCAGAGCTGCAAGCAATGGATGTGTCCATAAGTTTCACTCGTTTTGGCTTTGATTTCATTCCTCTCGACGTTGATGGCTGATGAGGTTCTAACACACATATTCTTCATCTGATGATGAACTATTGTTATTCGACCCTGATGTGTTTGAACGACTACGCAGCTACATCAAACGTTGTTGCTTCCCTCTTTCTCTTTGTAACAAGAAATGACTCCCTCTCTCTGGCAATCTTTTCTTTTCGTAATAACGTTTTATCCACTCCAACCATTTTGCCTTGTCTTTTTTCCCGTTGGAGCATCAAAAACGCATGATTTTCGTCTATCTGTATCATGTCAAGAGCATTTGCATGCGCAATATCAAAAAGATTATCTAAGTCGTTTTTCCATCTCTCTTGTTTCCGAACCAGACCACATGACTGTTTCTTCTTATTATTTCTGTTCTTTTTCAATTTTCCCCATTCATTGTAAAGTTTCTTTATTTTTTCGACGACATGACATTTCAACATTGTTAGGATGCCTGCTTTTTCCCACACTGTCATTACGTCTACGGCAGTAGACAGAGCGGCTATTTTCACCTGATGTTTTTTGTTCAATTTGTAGCTTCATAACAAATGCCATGTTTTCCCGACTTTGATGGGGAAAAGCTGAGCTCTGTCAAGTATCGTATAGTATGTGGAATAAGCCAAATATCCGTTGTACGACGTTTGTACGCCTTTCCATATTTAAAACAGATGCACTTACTACACAGAGTCACAGCGACGAAGGTACTAATGTCTACGATACTGCGTCACAATCAGACGTAACTCAAAAAGCTGTAAGGGTTGCTATTTTGTTTATTAAGTAGAACTGTAAAGTTTTGCCAATTACCAATTTCCACGAAATGTATATAGTAATCTGTAACTTTTCTGTTGTTTTTGCTATTGCTTTGAATATTTTAGCTTTTGAAAAACCCAATTTTATACAATAACTATATGATAGGGTTTATGTGTAGCAATTTGTAAAACGCTATCAACACATTTCTAACGATTCCTTTAAATGTTCTAATGGCGGTAGCAGCCTCTAAAAGTTGTTCAATTGTGGTGAAATTTTGCACAGAATGTTTTTTTAAGACAATAAACATATTTAGAGGGTGTCCTGAAGATTTCAGAATGGTCGACTTTTTATATATATATATATAAATATATATATATATATATATATATATATATATAATATATATAATATATATATATATATATATATATATATATATATATATATATATTATATTATATATATATGAGTCAGAGTTATGCTGTGAGGAGCCAGAAGCAAAACTTACTTTTGACTTTCATAATGTATGCTACATCAAACATTATGCAAGAATGGATCCCAAGAACGAATATTCCATGTCCTTACTCGTATAACAGTCATAGTAGTAGTAGTAGTAGTAGGAGTAGTAGTAGTAGTAGAACGTAATAGGTCTTATATACTGCACATAAACTATTATTATTTTTTTTAAAAATGACGTAATTTATTAATTTGTTTAAAGTTTTATTTTTAATCTGAGCAATATTCTTAGTTTTGACTTATTATTAAAAAATAATCATTCTAACCAAAAATCACTTATTCTTAAATCGTCCCAATGAATGACGTCATTGCATTAGAGGCTATGATTTGTTCATTAAAAAACTCAGACCAAAGAAATAAAACATTTGATAAAGACTTATATAAATTGAATGTTTGTTGTGTTTCATACTATGTGTCAGTGCATAAAGATGCTCTCAATAGCTGATGATAGGTCATTATTATATACTGCTATTTATATTTGTTGCCGGTGTTGTTTGCTGTTATTTATTATTCACACCCACGCGCATACATACACACATTATTATAGAGACACTTTGCTTATTCACAGCTCTAACTAACTATCTTTCTTAATACATTGCTAACCAAACCTTAAGCTAACATACTGATTACAAAAATGTTATTTATTTCTACTACGTCATGCATATAATATAACTATATATATATAGTATATATTATATATATACTATATAGTATAGTATATTATATATATTATATATATATATATATATATATATATAGTATATATATATTATATGTATTTACTACAAATGAAAAGTCGGAGCCAGAGATGGAGTCGACCGACTCTGAAGCGGAGTCAGAGTGGAGATAGAGAAAATAGTAGTAGTAGTAGTAGTAGCATTAGTAGTAGTACTACTACTAATACTAGTTGTAGTAGTAGTAGTAGTAGTAGTAGTAGTAGTAGTAGTAGTAGTAGTAGTAGTAGAAAATTCATTTGATTTTTATTATTAATAAATATATTTCCCTTTTCTATTCAATCATGTACATTTATATTTCACATTACTCGTTTTCTAAGCTTTGAACATGGACTTAAATAAATATATTTTAAATTGTAACATTTACAAGATGTAACGTAATCCGTTTCCTACACTTTTGTGTTTTTTTTTCACAGAGGCACATTTTTTTATTTCCCTTCTAAACATTAACTATAATATTTTGAGTACACCAGTTTCTTTTCACCTAAACCATTTATTTCTTCTTATTTTCTTTTGTAAACTTAAACAATTATATTTTTATTTTGTTAAAAGTTTTACTAAATTTTAGTAAAAATATCAGCTATAAGTTATTAAAGTCATATTTAAGTATTAATGAGACACAAACATTACATTTAAATAAGTTCTTTTGTATGATTACAAAATAAATTTTAGTCTTTTAATGTATTTAACATACCTTACGTACGAATAAATTGTTAATATAGCGAAATTCAAAGCCTAATATTTGTAATAGCTTACATAACCCTACAAAGCTTAAACTATTTCCACTTTTCCAACTTTTCTCTAACAAATCAGTTTTAATTTTACATTATCATAGTAAAATTTAACAAAAACTTACCAAAAATTTAACATAGCCTAACATAACTAACACACTGGTCGACAAAGTTATTTCATGTTTTACTTTCCAAACAAAGCAGTGTGCAAAATCATCGGTACAACAGGTATTCCAAAATTTCAATAGATTATAATAAAACGTTATCACGAACAAGGATGCATCATTATATATCCAAATAACATTCCAAAACCCTGTCTAACCTAATAACGTAACTTAGCATATCGTAACTAACATATGAATCTATGAATAATTACCAATGTCTCTCAAGTTCCTAACAAATCATCATCATAAAATACATTCCCAACGTTCCAAAGTAACTTAACATGTAAACATTTATTCGTCGTAACCCACCAAGACTGAACATTACCAACATATCTAACATTTACAAAGTGATATAACCTAAAATAGATACTAACATTTTGAACTATGAATAAGACATTAACATTTGGAACTATTAATAAGTTCTCAACCTATCCAATCATTACACAGCAAAACTCAACTATCCCTGCTTTTTTCCATCATATCAACAGCAGCTAAAGCAGTATTATCTAACAATACTCCTTAACAAAGTGTCCAACCTATCAAAGATACCAGCATCATGAACTATGAATTGATGCTACATTCATTCGTCAAAGTGTCTTGCATATCAAATATAACATCATTTTGAACTATGAATAAACGCAGACATTAACAAAATTTTCTACCAAATTTAACATTACTCCGCAAAAAACATAACCTAAGCCTACGTTTCTAACACATTATAACCAGCTAGTAATATCCTACAAAACTTATTTTCTAACAACGCTAGTATAACCTAACAGATCTAAACACCCTGAACTACGAATAAATGCTTAAATTAACATTGTGTCCAACCTATAATATATATATATCATATATACAATAAACATCAAATTTAACTTAAACAAATTTACATATATATATTATATATATATTAATATATATATATAATATTAGTGATGGATGATTAATCGAATCGAAGGAAATAGGCTGTTTTTCAGGATGCGGAATCGGAATCGCAAAATTGTACCGATTCTTTGACCGATTCTTTGGTATACAATCTGAAAATATTTTTATTCGATCTTTGTGATATTTCAAAGACAATATTTCGAAGTTTGCCGTATTGATTTTTAAATTCAGTTTTTCCTTAATTCTATTTAATTAAAGAAACTGGATTGAGCTGCGGCATCTTTACGTAGAGAATAAGATATCATGTTAAGGATTTTCAGACAATCATGGTGAGCAGAACATTTTCAACATGTTTCCGTTAGTCTTTGTTATGTAATATGTTCTTGATAATTATATACCCGGAACTCCGTAAGTGAGCAGTGAAATATTTGCCTTGTTAGGCTTATAATAATTGGAGCTATTGAGATATAAATGCTATCCTTCGAGTTCCACCTTTTCACGTATCTCACACAGCATCTAATATATAAGTGATTTCTTCAAAAAGTTATGGAAGAATTCAATATTTCTGCTATAAAATTCCTGTTATAGTAAGGGAGATAACGCACCTAATATGGTTGCAGGAGTTACACAAGCATGAATTCCAGGAAATACCTTGCTTTTTACACTTCTTTGCCACTAGTTCTCAATGATGCCATATTTGAACAACGAGACGTGAAAAAAATATATCCATATGGAAACATCGTAGGTCATTTTAATCACTCGGCTCTCAAGCTATTTGCCAGGTAGAAGATACAGACTAGATTTACTTTCACCACAAGCACAGTTTAATCTCAGGATGTACAAACAGATGTAATAGCCATATCATAGAATATGCTTTCAAAAATTTTTGAACAAAAGACGGCTCTCATTTCATATTGCAGTGATCATTCAAAACCTGTATGCTTAGAAACAACGGAAAGTTCTTGAAAAATTGCTAAAATACTTAAAAATTTTGTTGATTGTACAAGATTATTGAGCCACAAGGAATCAATGGCATCGGCAATTAATCCCAAATTGAAAGTGATTTGCAGTTTTTTTGAAAAGTCAGAAAAAAGGATTATTTGAGAGACTTGGGTCTGCAGTATCAGCATGGAAAAATTCAGTAAAAAAATTCAGCATTTACTTTACTGATAAGAATCTTGTGCTTGCTAGCTATGATTCACGCTTTAAAACTACATTCCTTGAGGATGAATATAACAAATAAAAAAAGTGGAAGATATTCTTATACAATGTATGTGCGAAGATATATGTTGTATAAAGGAAACAGATTCTTCTCATTTATCAACAGAATAGGGCGAAAAAGTGATACTGAAGATAATAGGTTTGACTTCAAGTTTTGAAAGCTGTTTTTCGGAATTTAAAGAGAAAAAGACTTTTTATAAGGTTTTAAATATCTAAAATTAGTTGAATTAGCAAAATTACGGCATATATAATATATATATATATATATATATAATATATATATATATTATATATATATATTATATATATATATATTATATAGTATAATATATATATTTTTTAGTATATATCGTGTATTTGTAGATACTGTACTGTGACTTTTCTGAAAAAATTTTCTAGTTCAAAAAAATTTCTAAAGTTCAGAAAAGTTAAGTAAGTTAAGTTTTTTAAGAAAATTGCGTAGCAGCAAGCTTCTGGAATTATGCCAGAAGCTTGCCGCTAAGCAATTTTATTAAAAAACCTAACTTAAAGTTAGAAATTTTTTTCAAGAAAAAGTCACAGTACAGTTTGGTACAAATATGCATATATATATATATATATATGATATATATACTATATATATATAATATATATATATATATATATAATTTATATATATAATATATTATATATATATATATATTATATATTATATATATATATATTATATATATTATATATATATATAAAGAATTGGATCGGAATCGGAATCGAATCGGCACTTTGACTGGTATCTCGTATCGGAATGGCATCGGCTGAAATTTGGAATCGTCCTCATCACTAATAATATATATATATATTAAATATATAATATATATATTATAATATATTATATTTATATAATATATATAATATATAGATATATATATATATATATAATACGTAGTATATATATATTATATATATTCAGTGAATGCTGCAGATGTCATTTTTATCGTACCATCCGCGGATGCGGATGCGGATCCGGATGTTTTATTTTAACATCCGCGGATGCGGATGCGAGCGGATGTTTATATATATATATATATATACTATATATATATATATATATATATATATATATATATATATATATATATATATATATATATATATATATATATTTTATTATATGTGTATATATAATATAAATAATATTTATATATACGAGATGGCCATCGTTACATGAAAGTTGGTTAGCGTTATGTTACTCTCGTTACTGAGAGAAAAGGGTAGCGTATCGTTACATCGTTACATTTTAAAATCTTGAAAGCGTTACCGTTCATCGTTACATTAACGCCGTTATCATGTAACCCAAAACTATCGGCCAGTTACGGATAATAGTATAGTTTACAGTTTTAGTACATAATCGAAGAATTTACTGCTGCAGATTAAATCATTGGATTAACTAACAGTTTTTAAACTTTTATTCAAAAATTGCAATTTACATTACTATCATTGACCATATAATAGAATATACAATTTTTAAAATTTTTATCTATTTTAAGTTTCATTATGTAAAGTTAGTGCAATAAATGATATACATTTATGGAATTTAGTGATTCAATATTATCCATATTTAATTTTTTTTTATAATTTATATTATTAATAAACGTAAAGATTATCTCAAAGTGCGTCGCTTCTGAACCCTAAAGCTAGCCGATCTTCTTCAGCATTGTTTGATGATTTTTGGTATGCAACAGTATTAAGAGTAGACTATTATTAATATTAATAATGATATAATAATAATAATAAAAATTGCAGTATACAGTATTGTAAAGTTAGGTATTATATAATAATAATAATAGTATATAATAATAATAATTAAAACATAGTTAATTACTTATTAATAAATGATAATAACTTTTTTGTAACCATATAGAGCATAAATAAAAATTAAAAAAAGAAAAACATAACGATTTTATTTATAGTAACTTAATTAATAACATTACAAATAGGAAGAATTACCTTTAAGAATGACTAGCGTTTCAAACATATTATCAGATAGCTTGGATCTCTTTGGAGAGTGAATGTGACTCGCAAAGCTGAATAACCTTTCTACAGGGACCGATGAAGGTAGTGGAGTATTGTAGTGCAAAAAGACTTTTTTAGCACAGGGATACCTATTAAGTGACTCTAAGGATCTGTCGTTATCCGTAAGGTATTTAACGCACTTCTATTTCTAGTTTCATCATCTTTATTTAATGACGCGGGTGAGTGTAAGATAACAAACTTCTCGTATTCAAGAAAAGTCGTCTGGACTGCACCTCCTGCAAATCCATTACTTTTTATGGCTCTTGAATGTATTTGCTGGAACCTCATTTCTGAACAGCCACGATTTAGCATTTCCTGAACTTTTTCCTATTTTTCCTCTGTATATAATTGGGTTTTGGCGAGCGCATTTAATTTTGTAGTTAGGATAGAAATAATGCCAGCACCTGCGGTGTTGCCGAAGATATAAAAACTATGAAACTTCCCAAAATCTTATTCTGACCTGAAGCTAATGTTGTACAGAAGAAGGATGAAAACATGTCTAAATAGAGACGTATTTAAGCGATAAATTTTTATTTTTTTCAATCACTAGCAATGTTTGGAACAAAGTTCATAAAACAGCTTTATCAACCTAAAGCTATCTAATGCACAGAATTGGTTGAAATACTAAAATATACTCTTAAGAAATTCCATTTCAATGTCTTTGAAGCATGGGAATGGCTGGATAAAAATGGAAAAGCAAAAGTTGAAAGACTTGGAACTTACTGTCATTAAAGAAGCCTCCTTTTTTCCTCAAATTAAAAACCTGTATGTTAATTGAACTGGTGCTACCGTGTTAAACAAGTACCATTGAAAGGTCTTTTAGCATTCCTTTGAAGAGTAAATAATTGGCTAAGAAACACAATAAACGAAGACAGGCTTAATGGACTATGTAGGATGAGTAATTCATAGAATATTAGTAAGTAAAAAATGAACGATTTGGAAACCAATGTAATTGCGGAATTCGCTGAAAATCCAAGGCGTCTATGACTAGTTTAGTTAACATTAGTTACCACTCAGGACTCAATACTCGCCAACCCCCATAAATTTACTTCAACGTCTCCTCAAAAGATATTTTTTTTTACTACCTGGGGTCGTGCACAATAAATTTTTTTAATTAAAGACTGTTGTAGATTTGTTTATTTTATTTATTTTATCATGTATTAAATTTTATATTTTATTATTGTTATTAGCCTTTGAAAGGAAAAAATCTGGAGTTTAACTAACCCACGCCGTTATTGATCAGTGTGAGCAGGAACATAAACTCAACCTTTGCTAGCTCCTAAGTCAAATCCGCGTACACACAACAAAGAAACAGACACAGACAACAGACACAGACTCACACACATATATATAATATAATATATATATATATATATAATAGATATATATAATATATATATTAATATATATATATATATAATAATTAAATATTATTAGTGGCGTCTGGTGGAAGGGGGCTGCGACCACCACTGATGAGTCCAAAGCAGCCCCCCGGGAGGAAAACGCCTCAATCAATCGCGACAAACGCTCACTCTCTCACATCACTTAGTCTCAGCTAAATTGAAGTGGTCTCAAGACACCTACTTACCTTCTTTCATATTGTGATGCCGGAGTGATCTAGTGCCACTGAGTGGCACACGAACACCAGCCGCATCCCTATCTCTAAAGTTTTCCCGTGAAGACAATTTTCGTCTATAGAGTTTGTTTTACCATCAATCGTTCAACGCGGCATTAATCAATTCAAGTTTCTTCTGCTGGGCGCGCTGCTCTGTTCGGTCATCCTGTAACGCCTGTACTGTGCTTCTCCTGCAGGTGCCGACCAACTGCACGTAAGAGTGACAGAGTGGTCGAAGCCTTCTCAGTGGCTTTATGTGTGCACACCTAGCTCCTCATCTGACAGCTGACCAACGTCCTTCAAGGTGCGCAGAGCGGGTGTGCTCGCGGCATTGTCACTGGGGGGAGTTCTGTGGCGTCTGGTGAAGGAGGCTGCTACCACCACTGATGAGTCCAAAGCAGCCCCCGGGACGAAACGCCAATTCATCGCGACCACGCTTCACTCTCTCAACATCACTAGTCTTCAGCCTAATGAGTGGTTCTCAGACAACTACTTCCTCCTTCATATATATATATATATATAGATATATTAATATATATATATTATATATATATATATTATATATATTATATATAATCAATTCAACCTTTGCCCCCCTAAATGAAGTCCTGCCTACGCCCATGTATAATATATATATATATAATATATATATATTATATATATAATATATATAGTTAATATATATATATATATTATATATATATATATATATAATATATATATATATATATATATATATATTATATAATATATATATATATATATATATATATATAATAATATTATATATATATATATGGCGTGATTCAAAAATTATGGTAAAAATTTTTGGTAAGTGATAAGAATTGCAAAAATAAAGGTAAAGTTCCTATAAAGGTATGACGTAATTTGCTTAGTTTCCTGTCTGCCTCTCTGTAGTGTTTTTGACTAATAATATTGTATCTAAGAACCCAAGTAGGTTACAACTCTAAATTTAAAATGACGAAGGTTAAAGTAATTCTGAGGAACAATACTCATTCGCAATAGAGGTTGTAATAAACATATTATTATTGTATGATAGGTTAATGTTTGTATAACATAAACATCGTTTATAAACACCTACATTGATATCAACAGACTATAAGATGTGTTTGAAAATGACCTTCCGTTGTTCCCAATGAACTCGTTCCAGGCGTCTCTCATCGATCTGTCCGACCCTTCAAATTTCCAGGTGTCTGTTTGATACGTTTCAATTCCGTTTCATATCCTTAATCGTAGGTCTCAACGGTGTCAGTTGGAGAAGAGTATAACTAAGGGTCTTGCTAATGTGTCCCCAACGGTAATGAATCCAAAGGATTTAGGTCTGGTAACCTTGCTGGCCACGGAACTGGGCCCCCTCGACCTATCCATTGATTGGAAAGGTCTCATTCAGGTGTTTACGAACTGCAGCACTAAAGTGTGCAGGAACCCATCATTGGCATACACATGTCATGCCGCTTTCATGGAATGTCGCCTAAAATACTTTTAACGGCCGCCGCTATTTTTAAATTTATAGTAAATTTGATACTCTTTTGTCGTATTACAATACACACAACAGTAGCTTTATCCAAATATAGGGTTCGTAACCTACTTGGTTTCGCTAGATACAAAATATTATGTATAAAAACATACAACAGGCCAGAAGGAAAACTAACACATTACGTCAATACCTTTATAGGAACTTTTACCTTTCATTTTTGCTTTCCTATATTAACCAAAATTTTTACCATAATTTTAAATCACCCTATATATATATATTATATATATATTATATATTATATATATTATATATATATATATATATATTATATATATATATTATATATATATATATTATATATATATATATATATATATATATATATAATATATATATATAATATATGATATACATATTCAATTTACAACCAGCTCCCCAGGAAGGGTCAAGAACCCTATTCACGGGGCGCACTCTTCTGATCTTCCCTTCTATCCTTCCAAACATCCATCTTCCATCAACCTTCTGCAATCGACGGCAATCCATGTCTTCTCAATGAATCTCCACCGAGCTTTCCATCTTTCCTAGGTCTTCCTCTTGGTCTCGTTTTCTCCGGTCTCCACTCCCATTTCTTTTTGGCTACTCTCCCCTCTTGCATCCTCTCCCAGGTGTCCCTACTACCTCAATCTTAGCTGCATCCATCTTATTTCAATTAGGCTATCACTTCCAACCTCCTCCCTTAATTCTTTCTTTCGCTTTCTTCTGTCTGTCCCTCTTCTCGTCTTTTCCATTATCGCTCCTCAAAGAACGTATACTGCTCGCCGACTGTATTCAATTTATCCTCTCTTGTCTGTCGTACTCCATGTCTCCCTGCTCCATAACAGTAAAATCCGGTGTTAACACACTTCAAATATCACCCTTTTCATCTCCACACCCATTTGTCTATCTTTCAGGTATGGGATACACTGCTCTTACTGCTCCCCATACTGAGCTATCCTTTTGATCTCTTGTACATTTCCTCCTCTCTTCCAAATACTCCACGCAAATATTTAACATATTCTCCACCGTCTTTATCTCAGTCCCCTCCACCTCTATTTTCAACTCTCTTCCTCCTTCTTCTCTAACTGACCACCATGATCTCCGTCTTTTCCGCGTTTATAGTCAAGCCAGCCTCTCTCAGCCTGTTGGCAAAACATATCGCTACCTCTCTAACATTCTCCCTGCTCCCTCCAGCACGCCATCATCCGCATATGCCAAAATATCCCGTAATCTTCCGGATTTCTTCCTTCACTTTCTTTATCAGCTCACATCCAGATACGATAACAATGCAAATTGGTCGACAAACAAGCTTCTGTTTAACCCCCGTTCTCACCTCCTAAAACCATTTCTTATTCTCATATTCTGTTCTTACATTACATTTGCTATTCCTGTACAAACTCTGCCAGAGTCCTCTCAACTTTCTACCCATGCATATTCTTCTCCAGCACTCTCCAAAGTCTCTCTCTAGGCACTGAATCGAAAGCTTTCTTCAGATCTATGAAAGCTATATATGCTCTTTTGTTGAATTCCCATACCTTTTCCAACGTAATTCTCAAGAGAGCGAACCAAGAGATCCCGTCGTTTTTCTGTTTCTTCTTTCTATATTCCGTGCTGCTATTCCTCAGTCTGCGCTCTACACTATTCTCAACTTTTCTCTAAAATTTTCTCATATGTTTTTGCCAATGATTCAACAAGGAAATTCCTCTGTAGTTTTTGCAGTCTTTTGTATATCCTATCCCTTATATATTGGCAACTATAATTGACTTTTCCATCCTTCTGTACTTCACCTCGTTCCAACCCTATTAAACAGTTTCATCAAAATTCTTCTTTTCATTTTCCTCTCCTCCCTCTTTATCATTCTATGGGTATCCCATCTTCACCCGGTGCCTTACCGTTCTTCATCGCTTTTCAGAGCCACTCTCTAATTCTTTCATAGTTATCTCCTCCCCTCCTCAATCTTCCTCTCCCGTCCACCATCTCTTCTCCCCTCCTCCTCCCCTGTTATTCAAATTTAATCAGTTTCACTGAAGTAACTTCCGTCCATCTCCTGTTTGTGTCTATGATTTCACCAAAACCTCTCCCTGCTTATACTTGATGTGGCACACTTCTCTTTGATCCTCTATATGCTTTTGCCAGTCTAAAAATCTTCTTCTTTTCTGCCCTCCCATCTTCCATCATCTTTTTTCCGCCTCTCTCTTTGCAGCCTCTTTTTTATACTCTTCTTTTCACTTTCTCTGCATCAATTCTTGCCTCCCATACTGAACCTTGTTTTGTACGTTCTATTTTTCAAGCCAATTTTTCATCAAATACCGTTTTCCTCTTTATTGAGTCCTTCACTTCTCAGCTCCACCACTTTGTGTGTCTTTTTCCTTCGTTCCTCCACTACCATCTTATCTTTTGGGCCTAGAGTCTCCTCTGTTACCCTTCTTATCGTTTCTTGCATCTCCTCCATCTTTCCTCTATTCCTTCTAATTGTTCTAAGTCCTCATTTATTTTTCTAATATATTCCTTTTCTTGTCACATTCCTTCAGTGATTCTACTTTTAATCACATTTCTCTTTTTCTTTATTCTGCAGGCTTTTCTGCCTTCACCACCAGGTCGTCATCAACAATCTATGATCCGAATCCAGTTGTTACTCCTGGTTATTACTTTAACATTCTGTATTATCCTATTTTTACTATCAGTTGATATTATATAGTTCTTTTAATAGATTCCGATCGAATTCTCCTCTGATATTATTCCATCTATACCTTGCGAACCTTTGTGAGTCCCTTCCGTTTTGAAAAAACAACCATTCATGATCTTTAATCCCTTCCTCAGACAGAAATCTATCAGCATGCTCTCCTTCAATATTCCTTACCTCCTCTACATACTGTCCTACCATTGTTCCCCCCCGTCTCTTCTCCTTCCCACTCGTGCATTGAACTCCAATCAGAAACAGCACATCTTCTTCTCTTCTTCCGTCTTTTACATTCTCCTCCAACATTTCATGAACTGTCTTTTTTCTCTTCCGAGTGCCCCTGTTGCGGTGAATATACCTGGTAGAAGTGGTACCTCTTTGCTTGATTTTAAAAGTCATCTTAGAAGTCTTTCGTGTAAGACTTCTATAGTCTGTATGAACGGGGACATTTCGGCCTTATTATGAAGGACTGACTCCATGCTTTCTGATTCCCTCTCTACCCCTTTATATATCAATACATATCCTCCTCCCATATCTCTTCCTCTCCTTTCTCCTCTCATTCGCATTTCTGCCATTCCCATCGATCCTCCTC
>JABUQX010000145.1:0-44841 GCA_015478945.1 Trachelipus rathkii
CTCAAATATCACAAACACCAAACACTTACATAACCTCCACCAGATCAAATACACCATCAACATATCTTCTCATATACAACACCCATTCCATTCACCACCCACCAGCACACCCATCATTTAACACGATTGACACCCAATAACCCAAAAAAGATTGCACATCAATATAACACTGGCTCAAACTCGTCCTACCATGAAATTTCCAACACAGAAGCAAACTTTTGAACTTGAAACGTGGTAATAATGCTGTCACGGGCTCTGCTCTTCGGCACTACCCATCCCCTCCCTTCACGATAGAAATCCAAAAATCTTTTAAATGACCCCTCCCTACACTATCAAAGATAGTCCCTCCCAAGCAAACGACATCACAAAACTTCTTTTATTAGTTTGCTCGCCCTTCCTGAATATCAGACTCAACTTCAGAACACTTAAGCTAAAAGATCCTCGTGGGCCCCCAACTATAATGGTGGCGAGGATATCATCGCCGTTCGCTCATCTCCATAGGAGAGAAGCGAAGATCGGCAAATGTATATGATATATATATATATATAGATAATATATATATATATATAATATATATATATATAATAATTATATAATATATATATATATATATATATATAATTATATAAATATATATAGATATATATATATATATATATATATATATAATATAATCTTAGGGGTTTACGTGAAGGACTAGAGAGGAAAATTGAATTAAATGAGGACTAATGAACGTATTAGAGAGTGGTGTTGTGAGTGTTAAAAAAGGGGCGTAAACGACGTGTGGAGACGAGAATAATGAAAGTATTGTTGAATGTGGTTTGTCATTGGAAAGGATGAATGATAGTTCGTTTGTTAAGCGGAGGTATAGTGGCGGTTTGTTGGGAACCGACCGGCTGGAGGGAAGACCGAAGGAAGGAGAAAAAATGGATTGAGATCAGTAAAAGAAAGGTTGTGCGGGAG
Source organism: Trachelipus rathkii (assembly GCA_015478945.1). NCBI lineage: Eukaryota > Metazoa > Arthropoda > Malacostraca > Isopoda > Trachelipodidae > Trachelipus > Trachelipus rathkii. The sequence goes on from JABUQX010000145.1 coordinate 964, forward strand.
AAGAAATGTTGAGTTTGCAGAGGCCGAGTAAGAAGTTCATGATAAGGAGAATGGACGGTGGTGTTGTAAGGGTTATGATGTGGCCCAACCTGGCCAGGGATTGAACCCTACACTGACGATTACGCATAGTGAGGATCCAGTCGCGGTCCCGTTGTGAAAGCTCTAGCGTGGATTTTCTGATTTTCGACGACGTTCTTACGTAATATGTACAGGGTTGGCCGGGGGTTAAAGGCTGGGCTTTCTGTGTCGACATTTTGTCATATTCTTCTATGCTTTTCTTTCCGAGCTGGTCACGCACCTACTCCCATCTTGGCGGAAGAGGAGAAAAAAGGAAAATGAAGAAGAAGAAGATATATATATATATATATATATATATATATATACCTATAATAATATATATATATATTATATATATATATATATATATATATATATATAATATATATATAATATATATATATATTAATATATATATATATTATATATATATATAGCGGAGTAAGACAGGGTTAAGGGTGTGTTTGTCGTCCTTGGTTATTCAATTGTATATGAATGGGGGTTATGAAAGAATGAGGTGGGGATGGCAGTTAAAATGGTTTTGTTAGAATGAATGGGAGAATGGAGAGAGTGGAGGGTGCCCTACCATTTATATGCGGATTGATTTGGTTCTGTGTGGCGCGAATCTGAAGAAGTTTGAGAGGATTGGTAGTAGAGATTTGGTAGCAGGGTATGTAAAAGGAGGGGGTTTGAAAGGAAACGTAGATAAGAGTAAGGTGTAATGAGTTGTGAGTGAGACAGTCCTCAGTGGGAAAGTATGTGTAGAGATGAGCAGCTGGGAGCCAAGTTGTCTGAGTTTAAAATATTTAGGTATTGTTGATGAGAGAAGGGAACGGAATTGATGCCAGAGATTGTATAGAAATAGTGATGCGCAGGAAGGTTGCTTGATGCCAATTTAAAATCGTTGGTGCGGAATTGCTAAAGGACATAATCTTGAGTTGCGCAAGTCTTAATGAGCCGGTTATGTTGTTACCTGCTGTTAGTTGTTATGGTAATGCGAGACTATTGGTCTGGTAATAAGAAGTATAGATCTAAAGTTCAATGCTAGTGTTCAGATGACAATCTTAGGGGCATGCTAGGCGTGTGAAAAGAAATAATAAAGAGAATGAGCTTGTGTGGAGAGTTGGTGTGGTGTGAAGAAAGGGGGGTAAATGAGAGAATAAATGAAAGTATGTTGAGATGCGTGTCATGTTGGAAAGGAATGAATTGATAAGCCCGGTTGGTTTAAGCGATGTTATAGTGGAGGTCTGTGTTGGGAACCGACCGGCGGGAGGACCGAAGGAGAAAGTAGGATTGAGCGCTGAACGAGTGTCTGAAGAGAGAAATGTGCATTTTGGCAGAGGCGGAGAATAAGCGTGCTGCATGATAGATGGAGAAGCGGGGGGGGGTTGTATTGGAGTCCACCTCCTCTTCACAGCATGGTGCCACTGGGCTCAGGAGATGAAGCCCTTACATTGACGACTTTACCATAATGTGCCGATTTTCTTGTCTGTGGACCGAGGCTCTCACAATTAAGCGTAGCAGAGGGGCGGTAAGGGCTGGGCTTTCTTTTCAGACCTTGTCATGCTCCCCTACTGCTCTGCTTTTCTTTTCCGATGCTTTTACAGCACCTTACCCCCAATCTGGGCAAAGAGGAAGAGCAAGGTGAAGAAAGAAAGAAAGATATAATATATATATATATATATTATATATATATATGTATAATTATATATTATAATATAATATAATAAATATATATATATATATATATTATATATTATATAATAATATATTATAATTATATATATTATATATATATTATAATATATATATATATATATATATATATATATATAAATTAGTATAATGTAGTGTTGCCAGCGCACCGGGTGCGGTGCTGGTGCCTCATTTGCTTGCGCGTGGCGCCAACAAAATTTCAGCGACGCGGTTTGGCGCGTTGTTGTGCGCGAGCATGGAAATAAATTTAATGGTGCGGTGCGGGCGTATTGCGGGCCTCTGGATCGCACCGCACCCAGCTCCCGACAAATTTCTAAAAAAATAAAAAAATTGACAAAAAAAAACTGAGTTGATATATATATTATATATAATGTATATTTAATATATATAAATATATATATATATATATATATATATATATATATATATATATATATATATATATATATATATATATTATATATATATATAAATATATATTTATAATTATGATATATATATATATATTATATATAAATAAAAAAATTAGATATATATATATACTATATATATATATATATATATATATATATAAAAGAAAAGAGAAGAACTAGAGAAGAGACTAAGGAGGAAGGCTTGAATCTTGAACAGACTATTTAAAGAAAGTTCTAAAGGGTTTCTTTGTTTAAGGAAAGATGCTCTGCAGGTGTTGAGGCCAGAATATTATTTAGAAGCAAGTAACAAAATTTATCAAAACCTACATAAAACATTTTAAAATTATTATTGAATTAAAATCTTGAAATTATAATCAGATTATAAAGCAAAACAAAATTATTATTTTATTTTATCGGACTCGAGAGGAGGAGCAACAAAATTTTAAATCCAGGTCTTTTTAAAAATTGAACAATTTATAATAAATAGAAAACTAGATCATTATCCGAAGTAATTTAAATGAGCAGCGGCAAAATTATCCCATCAGTTCTTTTTTACATAAATGAAGAAAAATATAATTTGGACTTAAAAATAAAGAGGCCTCTTGTAAATGATTTCTAATCTGTGGAAATTTCGACGCAGTTGGTGAATATGAAGATTATCTTCGCATGGCTATTTGAGGATGGGACCAATCTTCTGCAATTTTTACCTCTTCCCATGAACGATCTCAGGGAAGTATTATAAATACATTCTTGCGATCGACCACCACCCGGGCATCGCATGCGGGGACACGGTTGTTGTTTAGGATAAAACAATAACAACAACAATATATATATATATAATATATATATAATAATATATAGTATATAATATATATATATAATAATATATAATTAATATATATATATATATATATAATATATACTATATATATAATAATATATATATATATATATATGATCGTATTTGTTGTTGGCGAAGGATGATGTTGAAGTATGTTTGGATGTTAAAATTAGTGAGGTTAGGAATGGATTAATCGATCATTTATGTTGTTCTATGTAAAATTAAGTTAGTGGGGCTGTGGATGGATGAGAAAGTATACGAAGGAAGTAGTAAAATTAACGACGTGAGAAGTTAAGGTGAACAAGACAATAAAGTTAAGTATGTAAAGAGCTCTCCGAATAAATCAGTTGAATGTGAAACAAGTCTTGATGACTGAACAAATCAGGCGGGGCAAATGAAGGAAAGCAATTGTTAGTAGTGGCAAAGGAAAGTATTGTGTGATGTGCTAAAGTAGGAAGTAAAATGTTAACAGTGAGTGGTTTGAAATGAATCGGTTAAGGTAAAAAAAGAAGCGTGGTTTGAATGGTGCTAAAAACGCAAAAGATGATGAAGCTCTCAAAAAGGGAAGATGCTTGAATTATATAAGGAGGAAAAAAGGAAATACTTAAAAGTTGCATACGTAGGAAGAAAGAAGAGTAAATGAACGGTTTGGAAGGAGATTAATGGACTTACAACGACTGTGCATTTGATGATGGATGCTAAAAGCCAGAAGGTAAGGAATGAGGAATAAGGGAAGCCTGCTTAGAATAAAATAAGGTTATGTTGCCTTTTCGTAAACTATTTCTGAAAGATGGAATGTGAGGGGAGGTGAAAAAACACTTCGAAAATCTGCCATAATATAAACAGTAATGAAGAGCGTGATTATGAATGTTGTGTTTGATGTGTGCAAGAAGAATAGGTGTGTTTTGGGGGGATGGGTTATTTAGCAAAGGGAGGAGGGGGGTTTTACGAGGAAGTTAAGAGGTAGAAAGTTGAAGAATGGTAAATCTCAGGTATAGATGAAAATTACTGGTGAAAATGATCAAGAACGGAGGACTATGGTGATTGATTGGATTGGAAGTTGTTTTTTTTTAAATAAACGTTATGGATGGAGGATAGAGTTCCGAGGGATTGGAGGAAGAGCTCGATAATAATACCCTTATATATAAGGGTAAGGGAGAGAAGAGGAACTGTAGAAATTAGGGGAATAAGTTTATGAGTGTTGTAGGGAAGGGATATGCTGGTATTTTGGTTGAAAGAGTGCGTCAAGTGACTGGTTATGACTGATTTGTTTTGAAGAACAAGCGTTGCCGTTTAGAAGTCGTGCGTTTAGAGATGATTGGGGATCAAATCTTTTAATTTAAACAAATGATTGAGGAAAAATGAGGGAAGAAGAAAAAGAAATTGTTATTAGGTTATTGATTTGCAACAGGCATACGATGGGATTAATAGGAAGCTCTATGGCAGTGTTAGTGATTATGGCTGGGTGGTGGGTAGGCTCTGAGAGTGAATCAAAATATGTATAGATAGTGAGGCGTGGTAAGAATAAATGGTGTCAAAGGTGATTGTTTAGTCTTTAATTAGCGAGAAGTTGAGCAGGCGTTGTAATTATTGGGTCTCGCTTGGTTAACTCAATTTGTATATGGATGGGGTTGAGGTTTTATGAAAGAATTCGAGGTGGGGGAGATGCAGAAAATGGGTCTGTTTAGACATGATGCGAGAATGGATGAGTGGAAATTGCCCCTACCCTATATATGCAGATGATTTGGTTTTAGATTTGTGGCGAATCCGAAAAGATGAGAGGGATTGGTTAGAGAGATTTGAGCAGGGCAGGGTGTGAAAGAAAAGGAGGGCTTGAAAGGTAAAACGTGATAAGAGTAAGGTAGGTTGCTGAGTGAGGACAATCTCAGTGTTAAAGTTAGTTAGATTGGTGCAGCAGCTGGAACAAGTGTCGAGTTTAAATATTATGTATATGTTTGATGAGAATAGAACGATGAGCAGATTTAGTAGGAAAGTTCTTGAAAATGCAGGTAGGTGGCTGGAGCAATTTAACGTTGGTGAATGTAAAGGGACTAAAGTCTCGAGTAGGCTAGGGTCTTACTGTTACCTGTGCTGATGTATAGTAGTGAGACTATGGTCTGGAATAAGAAAATATAGATCTAAAGTTTCAATGTGTTCAGATGGAACAATCTTAGGGCATGCTAGGGTGAAAAGACATTATAAAAATGAGGATTGAAAACGTCATTAGAGAGTTGTGTGGGTGAAAAAGGTGTAAATAGAGAATAAATTAAAAGTATGTGAGATGTTGGTCAGTGAAAGGATGAATGATAGTACGGTGGTTAAGCGAGTGATTTGGCCGCAGGTGTGCTTGGGAAACCGACCGCCGGCTGAGGAACTGAAAGAAAAAGTTGCGATTGAGTCAGTAAACGAATGTTTGAGGGAGAGGAATGTGAGTTTGGTAGAGGCGAGAACAAAGGTGTATAACTTTCGCTAGCTGTACAAAGCCAAGAATTTCAACGTGACAAAACAGAAGATCATCTATTACTATAATTTCTATAAATTTACTATATCCATCCTGTATGATTTTTCGCTTTCATTGTCACATATATTGTTATCTTTATATTATTTCAAGAGTAATCTGCTTCGTTCTTAAAGCTGAATTGGGGATCCTTTACTCTTTACCTCATTTTCCTTTCTACATTTTCCTTGTATTGCTGCGTTAGATAGTTCTTAACCCGGATGCCATTCTTCCTTTCCGAGAATAATTACGATTGCAAAGTTTACGGTTTTCGTTGTCATAGGAAACTATCGAAGTAATCCCAAACCACACTGGATAAGGATGTCATTGCGGAATTTCTTAAACAGTTGATTTCGAGGGAATATACTCACAAGTACGAGCCTATCAATATTAATATTGCTAGATTTCGATTGTGCCTCAAAAATTACTGTCACTACCTTGATATGTACTAGTCAGCCTCGATCTAATCAATTTTCTCGCAAAAGGTTAGAATTTTCTAAAACAAAGTTCCATCAGACATTTTCTACTCGCTAGTCCGAGTTTCCGAGGCGAAGTAATAAAATATATTATTTTTAAATTTGTGAATGCAAAAGCAATGAAATATTTAAAAACATCGCGAATAGATATATATATATATATATATATATATAATATATATATATATATATATAATATTATATAATATAATATATATATATATTATATTAATATATATATATAATAAATTATTATATATATATTAAAATATAATAATATATATATATAATATATATATTATATATATATATATAATATATATAAATATATATATATATATATATATATATATATATTATATATAAATATATATATATAATAAAATATAATATATATTATATATATATATTATATTAATTATATTTATATATATATATATATTAATATACTATAATAATATATAATATATATATATATAGTAAATAATATATATATATATATATATAATATATATATATATTATAATATATATATATATATATACACTAGTTCAAAATTAATGCATCAACAATGCGTATGGAGCTAAGGAATGGTAGAATAGGTGAAGAACGCGAAGACACTTTATTGAAAACAATGACATTAACATGTTGGATTCCTCCCCAGAACCGTAGGTTGAGAGAGTGTGAGGCCATAGTTGCACCAAAGGTCTTTCAGTATGTTCGGGTGTTTCGCGCTGCAAACAAACAAGTGCGGGACGTTTTACGGGGGGGGGAAACGAAACGAGCCGCGGGGTGTCTGGTCTGTCTCAATACCTGTATGACCCCTCTGGCACGATGACTGCCTGACACCGTCCTGGCATGCTCTCGAGAGTAGGCGAATGTCTGGACATATTGACCATAAGTCGCTACCAGTGCCTGTGCAGGCCGGAGGGGTTGCACTGGCGATCCACGTTTAGGAATTACTCACAACAATGTTCGATTGGTGTTAGTCCGGACTATGTGCTTGCCACTCCAACGCCGTAATTTGAACCGTCCTAGTAGTCGGTCACACATTGGCTTTGTCGTGCTTGCCTTCCATCACTAGTCACCATGGTAGGTATAGGTGAGGATGTCTGGTTGATTATAACCTTACGGCTGTAAGAGTGCTTCCGATCAAAGAGTACAACTCCGTAGCCCGATAATGAGACCTCCCCAGACCATAAACCGCCACCACCTCCAAAAGCGGCACCTTGCAGCACATTGCATTAGCGCAACCTCTCGTCTGTCGTCGTATACTTTAGCACGCCGTCCGAGGCGTACAGAGACACTCTCAACTTCGACCGTAAAGAGCACCTTTGCCCAATTCGTCAACCGGCCAATGGTTTTTCCGGCCAAATGTCATCCACGCCGCTTCGATTGCCTGGTGTGTGGTGCACCTATGGCCGGCCTCCGGAAGCCGGTTAATATGCTTCAGCAAGGCTCGACGACTTATTCACTCACCCTGTGCCGTTACCTCCGCAGCGTTTCTGCAGATATCGTTCCGTTGTTGTGGCTCTCTCGTAATGCACGCAGACTGATAAATCGGTCTTCCACACGGTGTTGTAGCCCAGTTCCTACCTTGCCCTCGCCGCGATTCATGTGTCAGGTTCCTGGTACCGTGACCACCCGTGCAATTCTTGTGTGCACTACACCAAACCGTCGACCAAGTGCCCTACCCGTCCTTCGGCGTGAGTTTGTTATTCGCACCACTGATCTTCTTGACAGTTGACCACTATCCTCTCCATGTTTATCGGAGTCCTTCGTATGTTGAATGATCAATCGCCGATTATACCCCGACATAACCTACCCCCACCTCTCCCAGGTCTAGTTACGTGGTTTATGTTTTTTAATATTTTATCGCCGGCGGTGACGGTCCCAATACTGCATCCAATTCTCTGCGGATGTTACATAGATACACATGACTGCTGTCTCCTTGTTGGTGGGTTTATGGGGTAGGCCTTCCGTCCTAAGAGTGATATTTAACCTAAGTGGCTGGATTATGTTTTACGATAATATATATATATCTATATATATATATATAATATATAAATATATATATTATATATATATATAATATATATATATATAATATATATATTATATATATAATAATAGAAGTATATAATATATAATATAAATATACCATAATATATATAATTCTTACACATTTCTCAAGAAAAAAATAGTCGCTGAATTTACAGTTACACAATTAGTTCTCGATACAAAAGTAAGATATCGACGCGTTGCTATAGAATTTACTGCATGATAAAGTGTTTATAAGAATAGTTTGGAAAAATAGATAAAGGAGTATGTTCCAAACCTAACAGTATGCATTAAGAATAGCATAGCTTTAATTCTGACGTATAGAGAGCATAGAAAATATGCAGACTGTGTAGAAAGGTGTTTCGCAAGAACCCTTCTCGGAGGAGGTATGCGATTGAAGATTTCAGAAGAGCAGTGCCGTTATAATAGCCGATGAAATAGAGAAGTGACAACAATTTATGATAGACAAAGCCCTAGACTCAACCATGAAAGAGGAGCATGTAATGGAATACGCCAGTATGCGTGATGGGCAAACCTATTACAGGGCGGCGAAACGACACTCTATAAATATCAAAACAACTGAGTGCGTTAAGAAATCTGAATTGCCTCAGAACACCCAACCTTTAGAAGCTTTTGAAAAGAGAGTAATATGAACCTTCTAATTAAGATTATTAGAAAAATAAACACCAAAATAGTAAAGGAAGACGAGGTTCAGTGCATGTGTTTTCAAAGATTTATAGCTATGTAAAATTATGTACGATGGAAAGATGGAGAACTGCAGCTTTTGAGTAATGAAAGCAACCCTTTTCTCAATCCCCAAAGATATCGAGAAATCAGATGCCTAGTTGCATCCAAGGTGCTCTCTATCAGGAGCAATTGTTGTTGAAAAGCGACGTCAATCAAAAATAGGAGCTAATGAAGGTAAAGTCGTCGCCATAGATTGGAATTGATGAAGAATAGAAAGAGTCTTTATGAAAAGTAGAAAATGTTAGCAGATAAATTAGAACTATGAGTAATACACTATTATAGTATTAAAGAGAGCGCTGGCATCACAAAATATTGAAGGAAAGAACCAAAAAACTAAAAGAAAATCGCCAGTAGCAGCCCTTCTTACGAAAGGTGGACTTTGCCTGTGGTTTGCCTCACTTTTTCAAATCTTCTTTTTTTTTTTTCTTCACATGTTCACCAAAGCGTCACAAAAACTTTTAAAGTCCCATTCTCCCTTCCCACAGTACGCCAATACCATCTGCCTCTGATTTGTACCAACATTTGCTCCCTCCAACAGATGTACACACTTCAAGTCTTCACCCAAATCCACTTTACCCACATTCTTACACTTCTGTTCCACCAACTCATACCTATTCACATATTCCCTCATTGATTCTTCACTTTTTCACATATTCTGTCATATCTATCTCTCTGCTTCTCTTTGGAGTACTTTTCCTCCAACTTTTGCAAAATTGCCCCTAAACTCAACATAACCTCACCCACAGGTTTTTTACTCTCTTCACTACATACATCATACCAGACTCTCACTCTCTTTTTCCATATTTCATACACCTCTATTTATTTTCCCATCAAACTCGGGACACACACGATGACTATGTCTCCCAACAATTTCTACTCCTTCTCTTACCGTACCACCGCTATCACTACCTTTACCTTCTCTACCCATCTTTCACCTTAAACAAAACTACTTTACAAAACAATGTTATACTACTATGGTGTTATCCGACAAGTTCTACAATGTTATACAACACCCCCCAACACCACTATACCTTCAGAGAGCCCTCGAACTACGCTCTGCTACCACTGAGAAATTCAATTGAAACAGAAACTAACTAACTTAATAGAAAAATGACAAGGAGAAACCAGTCCATAGGAAACAATAAATAAAAGAGTTCTATTTTTACTAGGTATACTAGTACCTATATACTGAAAAAAAGTTATTTAATAATTTGCTATATACAACATAAACAAGACACACCATGTAAGCTCTCGACCTGTCGAAAATATCCAGGGTGTACCGGTTCCTCCTCTTTATTGAAGTACCCTTACCAATGACCTAACCTTTATGTTCCTATACCCTTACAAACCTATCCTCAACCTTTATTTTATTGTTCCCTTAATTTTGTATTCCTCTTTTTCTACAGCTAGTGTAACCTCTGAACCTCTGCTCCTCTATATATCTCTATATACCTCTTAAAGTTCAATTACTTTCATCATATTACATCATACAAATTATTTAATAACTAAACGATAAAAACAATTTAAACATCATCATATAAACATAAAGAGGTCTACACTACTTCTACCTACACACAGTCTTGGACTTTGTCACTAAAAACCAGTCTGGGACTGTGTCCTAACAAAAATAAAACAATTAAAGCTCTATATTACGGCACGCTTGTATCCTTCAGGTTAGAACGATCCTTACCATCCCAACTTCTCCAAAGATACCTGTAGCAAAAAAATCATATATAAATAGTATATATTATATATAATATATATATATAGATAGTATATATATATATATATATAAATAGATATATAATAATATATATATATATAATATATATATATATAATATATTATTATATAATATAAATATATATATAATATATAATATATATATATATATATATATTAGGTGAAATTCCATATGTATAATTTAATGTCTAATATAATATATAATATATATATATATAATATATAATAGTATACAAAACCCTTCTACCGGAAACCTCTCATTTCGCTCGACATGTCCGAAACACGCTTCTCCAGGTGAACTTACTTACAAGAGTTTTTAAAAAGATTGAAGTGAAAAGTTGCGTGGTAAAGTATATAATATTAAAATTGATGATATAATAAAAAAAAATCTATTATAAATGACATACTTGTTGGAGACCTCCTGTAATATTATACCATCATTGTAATACTAATAAAAGAATAAAACATTGAAAAATACAAATTGTTAATTATTTAATTTCAAAGATCGACATGCCCAAAATCGATTACGCCTCAATAATAGAATAAATAAAGAGAGTATTTAAGATATATCTATATATATATATATATATATATATATATTGTGAACCAATAATATATTATATTGAGAATGTTTTATCGAACTACTACATATTATATTATGGTGAAACTTGCTATAATTATAAGAGGTTTGAAAGTATAAACGATAATATTAAATATACACCACCACAAAAATATGCATATTATGATTATAAATCTTATCGTTCACAATATACACAAAACGATGACAATAAACCATTGAAATATTCATCAAGAATATATTTAGAGAAAGTTATTGATAAATATTATAAAACCAATAAAGAAATAATGAATAATCATGATAAAATATTAAATCTTAATGATGAATTAGAGCAAGCATTTCAGAAGATTAAAGGTTCAAAGAGAAAGAATTCATTAAATGTTCATTATAAATTATTAAAGTAAGTACAATTATATGATGTCAAATGTAATATATCAAATTTTCAGAAAGTTTCTAACAAAAGAGAAATTACATTAAATAAATGCAATAAAATATGGAAGAAAATATGTGAGATTAACAAATGGGATTTGATTAAGTAAAAAGGATATGAGTATTATATATAATATTTTATATATAATTTTTTCCTTTTTAAATTATTCTGAATCATAATCATTTTCAAATATTATTCCTTTTATTGGTTCATGAAATATCAGTGTTTTTAGAAAGTTTATGTAGTTAATAAATTTATTTAAAAGATCTAATTCTTTGATATCTTTACTAGTAAAAGTTTCTAAATTCATAAGTTTTTTAATTCTTTGAATGTTTACCCTATTAATTTTTGAGAGTTTCAATTGTGTCCATTTATTAAAGAGAAAAAAAGTTTATGAAAAATTAATTTTCAATTTTCTTTACCAAACCACTTTTTAAATTATTCTGAATCATAACCACTTTCATAGTTTATTTCGGTTCTTACATATCTTATGTACCTAATTAATTTATTTAAAATAGTTTTGAACTCTTCAATATCATTGCTAGTAAAGGTTTGAAAATCTATGAGTTCTTTAATTCTTTCAGAGTTTACCCTATTAATTTTTAAGAGATTTTCAATTGTGTCCATTTATTATAGAGGAAAAAAAAGTTTATGAAAAATTAATTGGATGATAATCTCCACCAATATATTGCATTTCAATATCGCTTTCGTTGAAAAATTTAATTTGCTCATCATTCAAGAGATTCACATATCTTCTTGGAAGAAATACATTAGTTACTTCATCCTCTCCAACACGTAGAATTGCAAACATTGCGAGGCCATATTTTGTATTTACTTTTTTGAGTTCAATAACTTTATAAATCACATCTTTATTTAAATCAGATAATTTTGTAGTCTGCACGTATTCAGTTGAATAGTTCAAAATTTTTAAAAGTTCTGATTTTTTTTCCATCTATTTATTTATTATAGAGAGAAAAAGGTTTTTTATAATCTATTTCTGAAAATTCAAGTTCATTATTATTTAAAAAGTTTTTAAATTAATGCTTTATACCTCTATCTGAACTGTGGCTTAATATGCCACTCGTCAGATCATCATCGATGTTATAACCAAAAAAATTCTAATAAGTTATTCATTATCAAAATCTCTTTTTTATCCTTTAATGGAATCCATAATTCTAAGAAATATTTATTGTCTGATATTATCTATATTTTCTTCAAAGCTATGCATCACACTTCTAGAGTAGTTATTTACAGAAATATGTTCATACACATCTTTATTATATTTATATTCACTTTCATTAAACTCAGTTTCATCATCCTCAATAGGTTCATATCCCAACATATCATTTTCGAAAAGGTCATTCAGATATCCTAAATCATATTTTAGAAACATTTGAATAGTATGCATAGATTTTTCATTGGTTGTATCACTTGCAACTTGAAAATTTATGATATCTCTTTCGTTAAGATGATTGTTTTTTATTCTATTAATTGTAGAGTTTGCATCACCATATTTACTTGTATCTAAATCTTTAAATTCATCTCCATTGATAAATAACTTAACCGAAATATATTGATCATCATCTAAAGATGTCAATGTAATTGTATCTATAAATCCTTCATATGGCATAACATGTTTTCTTCAAAGATGGTCCTTTCATTCCTAATACGAACAGAAACTTTCCCAATTTTAATTTTGAATTAGTTTGAAATATTATTGTTTCATACGCCTTTTATTAGTATCCAGCAATGAAATCTGTTTATTAATCGTTTTTAAAGCGTTCTCAAAATTTTCTTTTATCAAAACTTTAGCATGCAAATCAAACAGTTGAGCTTTCACTTCTTCAACAAATTTTTAATATGATCATCTTCAGATTTCAATTCAGTTATTTATTTATTCATATTTAACGTCTTAACGCTTCATCAGCTTTTCATCTTATTTCTGTTACTAAATTATCTATATCAAATTTGTAACATCATTTTTTCTCGAGGAAAAGCTACATTTGCTAGCCTTTTATTTTCAATATTAAAATTACCTTCTTCATCTAAATATTTAAATCCAATTCCTGACAGTTCTGGGGGTCCTCAAAATCCTCGAGGTCCATGTTCTCTTTCAGGTCCACTACCAAAGATGTTAACACTCATTTATTATAGAGAAAAAAAAGTTCTTGCATAATTGAGTGAAAATTTAATTTCAATACAGCTACTCCGAAAAGAACGAATAAACACAAATGACTTCAAATAACTTCATTCAATTTTTGTATTTGATACGTTGAATAGACAATATCGCATTGAATATAATTTTCACCTTTAATTGAATCCAAATTTAAGATTCCACATTCCTTTTTATTAGATTTTTTTTGAAGTGCATCTCTCATATAAATTCCTTTAAAGTTTGTAATTTTAATTTCATTAACATATTTCATAAGATCGTATTGACTCAATGCTTTCATCGAATATTCATCTTTTGAATGGTTTGAAAAATAAACCCTCTCCAACTTTTAGACGGAGGTATGATTTCAAAAAAAGACCTTTTCCATTTGTTTTCTTTTTTTCATTTGAAGGTTGTGCCTTTTAGTTTCTTCTAATTGCTTTTGAGTTGCTTTTTTATCATTTATAGTTTTAGCAATAGCACTAGCTCCACCAGCAAGAGAACCAATTGCACTTTCAGCCACTAATAACGTTGGAAGTGTTATTTAAAATCCTCCTTGTTTTGAGATATACTTAATTTTAAATTAAATTTTATACCTTTTAAAAATTTAGCTTTTTGAGTTTGAGTTAGGAAAAGAGATATGTTTCCCTTATGTTTTGGATTAATTCTAAATGATATAGATTTTTTATTTACTCTATTCTTTAACTTGTTTACCTGATTCGGTGTAAGATATACTTTCATATCGTTGTACATCATTTATTTGAGATGAAAAAGTTATTATATATAAATTTTTATATATAATTTTTTCCTTTTAATATGGTTTTTTAATTTTTTTTTATTTTTGGTTTTCATTGATTATTAGAAGAAAATTGAGTTTTTATTCTTTCACATTCTGAGCATGTACCTCTAGGCATACTACTTTTAGAAGTCATAACCTTTTGAACATTTTCAGTATTTGTTATTTTCCTACAGTGAATACAATAATATCTCATTTATTTAAGAGAGAAAAAAAAACTAATGAACGATATTCATTTTATTCCCATCAGATTCTAATTTTAAAATTTGATCTGATATTACTACTGCATAAGCTATTGTAGGTTTTAATATATTTTTCTTAAAAGTTGCTTGTATTTTAATATCTGTGGCTTAGTTTTTTAATTTTTCAGATTGTTTACTTAAATCAAATACTAGCAGGGGGTATAAGTTCCGGTATTCTGTTAAAGTAAAAAATAGAACAATTTTCTTTATGAAGTACATGATTAAAATAATCTGATAATATTTTATAAGCGGTTGTATAATAATTTTCATTAAAATCAAGTTGGGTCCATTTCTGGATATCTTTCACTGTTTAATTGAACACAAGCGTTAGTTATATAACAATGATCAAATATAACTGGATTCATAATTTGATTTATCGTCTTTGCTTTCTTGAAATGCTAAAATTTATAAATCTCGGTTTCTCTGATCCAGCTGTAACATTAATCTCCAATCGAATTGTTTTTCCTTGATTTACTTCTATAGATTTATAGGGAAGAACTTGCTAAATTGGTTGCTTCTTTGTGAGCAAGGCCCTAAATAGTATAATGATGAAGAATTTAAAAATCCATATTTTGAACAATGCATTTATTTAACACATAGGTAATAAAAGTAAGTTGCCTGTTGCTGAGATAGTCTTTCTCTCAAATTCTTGGTAGGTCTTGTGCTTAGCCGATGTTTTACCTCCCTTTCTCGGTGACTTTCGTTCTTGAGTTTTGCGAGTCGAAGGTTTGGCTTCTCGGGGACTTAGCCGGCTGTTTACCTCCCAGTTGAGATTATAATTTCTTTTTTTCAGGCGATTGATTTTCGGAGAGAGGTAGTAAGTCTAGATTTATTGAGTTTAAAGATTGAGTGAGTATCTCGACAAGATGGGTTTTTTACAAATAGTTATAATGGAGCACTACATTACTTCCCACACTAAACACGGAGTGAGAAAGTATGTTATAATAGTTATACAAGATATAAAAGCTAACCATCATTCAAATGTATACATATTTGGGGGCATTTAACCATGTGCACAAACATATAAAACATTTCAATGAGGTAAAAAGAATAAACATAAAGTAAAAGTACTTTCAAATGTAAACATATCTAATTATGTCCGAAGACAGAAGTAGACATACAAACATTTGAAGGCAAAAATAGTATACATGAAATGCAAAGAATATTCAAATACAAGCAAATCTGGTTACATCCGAAGATCTTAACATACATACAAATATTTGAATATATAAAAATACATAATGTTTTAAATAAATATTTAAATTAAATATATCACACATAAGTTTGCTTGGAGAATGTCACTTGACGTCTTGGATTTCAACGTAAATTCTTCTGTTGAAACTGAATGTTGATTGAATAGTTAGTAACAAGGAAAGGTCCAGTCAGTAAAGAAGCTTCTGATGTTTTCTTGATTCGATCAACACATGTGTGCATGTTTTTAAATCTTTGTGACATATGTAGAGGCGAACATTACCTAAAATCTAGTCCTTTATTGTAGCGATAAATTTTTATAAATATTTAATAGGCAACATTTATTGAATCTGTGAATCCAAGGAAAGGTCCATTTTAAGGCTTTCTAATGTTTTCTTGATTCGATCAACGCGTATGTAAACATTTTTCAAAGCTTCTGGTATGAAAGAAATATTGCGGGACATTTGTAGCAGCGAAATTGCCAGAAATCTAGTTTCTTTATTTTTGTGGTAAATTTCTTAATAAGAAGGAAACGTATTAAAAATGGGAGATGGCACAGAACCATTTAAAATTTGAAAAGGAATCCGAGTTCGTAGTGGAATCCAAAAATGAGAAGTCTGTATCGATAATGTTGGCTTGAGGTTCGCTTGAGTCATCTTTTTTTAGTGATCTGATTTGGAAGTTTTAGTATTATCGTTTTTTCTTTTTCCTCATTTTGATTGTTTTCCTTTGCTTATCAGAAGGCTCTGATTGAAGTTCTGGGTGTTTTTCTCCGGGTTCACCAATTATATAGGGAAGAACTTGCTAAATTGGTGGCTTCTTTGTGAGCATGGCCCTAAATAATATAATGATAAAGAATTTAGAAATCCATATTTTGAAGGATGTATTTATTTAACATATAGGTAATGAAAGTTGCCCGTTGCTGAGATACTCTTTCTCTCAAATTCTTGATAAGTCTTGTGCTTAGCCGATGTTTTACCTCCCTTTCTCGGCGACTTTAGTTCTTGAGTTTTGCGAGTCGAAGGTTTGGCTTCTCGGTGACTTAGCCTGCTGTTTACCTCACAGTTGAGATTAGAATTTTTTTTTTTCAGGAGATTGATTTTCGGAGAGTGGTAGTAAGTCTAGAATTATTGAGTTTAATGATTGAGTGAGTATCTCGACAAGGCGGGTTTATATATTATTTCATTTCGACTTATGCTAAAATTTTGCTTGCGCAGATTCGCACTATCTATTTAAGAAACTAACATTTAAAACAATTTTGTTCAGAATATCATTACTTAGCTTTACCATATATTTATCTGTAAGGGTTACATGTGGAATTTTCCAAGCTATTTTCGATAAAATAATTTTACCATCTGGAATTTTATAAATACTGTCATCGTTTCTATCTGGGGATTTTAATATAACATCATTGTCATATTCTTTTCTTCTTAGAGTTAACAGTTAACTGATGTTTAATTCCATAAATTATTATCATAATTTTCACAAAATCCAAATATATGATTTAAAGGAATAGTTACGCTAAAATTTACGGACGAGTTTTTAAATAAGTAATTCTCTCTATATATATAACCAGGATTATTAAATGTTGGACACATTTTTTCACATTTATCAGGAGCCCAAATAAAATTGATGCTTGTCCAGGACTTGAATATCCTTCAATATTTTCATTTCCAAGCTGGTAATCAACTCTTGAAAATAAATACATAATTCCGGTATTAATTAAATTTATGTATAATTCTTTTCCTGCTCTAGTTCCAGTTCCAGGTTGATCCTTCTCAAATATTGATCCGTCTTCCTTTTTTAAAGACCCTTCAAAATAAATATAACTTCTAGAAGGTAGTAAAAATTCATCTTGATTTTGAACTGATATTCTTATATCTGAGGATTTATTTAAATTAGTTCCTGTATAAGGTTTATAATCTCGATATTTGAATCTTTTAATCGAATCATCCATTTCTAAAGATTCCTTCCAATTTAAATTCTGATCCATTTATTATAGAGATAAAAAAATTTGTTGATTTTAAATGCAATCGAATAGTTATTATATCTCCTTGAAGATTCAATGGTTTATGATTTTGATCAGTAAGCCAAATATGAATTGAATTAATAGTTGGAATTGTAACCGGTAGATATACTACTGTATTAGGTTTTTCATTCATTTTATAACCATAGAAAACATCAGGAAAGAAACTATACAAAACTGGTTCTTGCACTCCATTAAGATATGAACCTTCTATAATATCACAATTAACTAAAACAGAATTTACTGATAAATATATTAACAAAGGTTTTTTCTCCTTCATGTTCACCGATTCCCTCAATGATATCCCTTCTAAATCCTAAAAGTTTATTTCAATGACTGATTATGATTAAAATAAATTTGAACATTTGAATTTATAATATGAATAGAGACCATTTCCAAATAATCTGTTTGCTTCATGATGAATGTTTTCTGGATGTTATTTTAGCAAGTTTGTTTTGAAGTACTCATTAATCGTTTTGATCTTAAAAGCACCAATTAAAAGATAATTTCAAATATTTTATCTTTTATTTATATACGAATTTATTATTTGAATCATCGATATTCATCCCTGCCCAAAATTATACATATCATAAAATTTAAGCATTCTATTTCATGTGTTTTATCCTTATTTAGTTTTAAAGAAGGGTAAAAATTATATTTGAAATCAGATGTATTACTAGATAACACAAAGCTCATTTATTATAGAGAAAAAAGTATTTAAAAAATCTACTAAGATCTTTACAAAAATATACCTAATGGCATAACAATTCCATCATTAAATAGCTTGTACACTAGTTAAAAACGTTAGTCAATTACCTGATTGAATTTCTGAAAAGAATATTCTATGTCTGTTAACAAGTTCGTCAGGATCTGAAGGTAAAAATTTAAAACCAGTTCCTTGTTTCGTTTCTCAATGTTCTCTGTTAGTTATATCTCCAACACTGCTTTTTCTTGGTGTTCTTGCTCTCTGACGTATTTCTGATGTTTTTTCTTTGTCTTTAACAATTTATATTCATTATATATTGGTTTAATAAACGAGTTAAATTTTTTACCCTTATTCGATTTAACAGTAGTAGTTCCACCATCTCTTAAAGACGCTTTAGTTTGGAGCATTATTTTCTTATAATTATTCAAGTCATTTATGGAAACTTCTCCAGGATCTTTCAAGGTTAGAAGTTTCCATAAACCTTTAGTACCGATATATTGGTTTTTATCAATAAGTAAATTATTACCCTCAATCTTAACTACCTCC
The DNA here is from genome assembly GCA_015478945.1 of Trachelipus rathkii. Lineage (NCBI taxonomy): Eukaryota > Metazoa > Arthropoda > Malacostraca > Isopoda > Trachelipodidae > Trachelipus > Trachelipus rathkii. The sequence continues at coordinate 20,181 of JABUQX010000145.1, forward strand.
TTACTAATTTAAAATTCACACTTCCTATAATCGTTTTAATACCGAATGCGTTGTCTATTTATTATAAGAAAATATTGTTTTCAAATATTTTTCTGATATTTTTCCTAAACTATATCCAGAAGTACTAGGTGATGCTGGTAGATCTTCAATAGCTAAACAAGTTCTACTCGTAGTTATAGCTGATTGACTTTGATTGATATCTTGTTCACCCAATTTCTCATTTAAAAATCTTTTCTGAAGTTTCTTTCTAATATTTACTAAATCAGATTTTTCTTTAATTTTAACATATGCCATTTATTATAGAGAAAAAAATCAGAAACAACCAACAGACACAAAACCGTTCGCGTTCTGTTTTCCTGTTCTCCGCTTATCTGTTTTCCCATCTACATTTCTGTTGTCTTTTTTTTTTCATTTATCCAAGATGTAGAATCGTATCCTTTCCATTTAACGAGTACTTTACCTTTGTTTCGTTTTAATATTTTTTTAATATCATATAATTCGCTTTCGTATTTCGCCATTTCTTGCTCAAAAAAACTACCAATAATTTCTTCATTATTCATATCCTTAATTTTATGTTATTGAATTGGTTTCAATACTTTCGATATAATAAATATTTCTTCGGTAAAGTTAGGAAAATAACCTTTCCTAAAATCTTTTACTTTCCTACTGAATTCTCACTCTGTTTCCCATTCTAAATTTCGGTTTTCTAAAGTCGATCTTTGTAGTAGGAAATAAATTTGTATACACTTTTTTTCTTCTTTGCAAGTGATCCTTGCTCTGGAGACATTTTAATACTTCTGTGATAGCTTGTATTAATAGATTTTTTAACTAAATATAAGGAAGTTATCAATCATTTATTTCTGGTCAAGAAAAAAGTAAATTCCCACATTTTAGTTTTTTAATGTTCTAATTGAAATTAAATATCGTTCCAATACTTGCGCGTTTAGTTCATTTTCTTTGCGAACCAGTGTAAAGAGCCCCATATTCTTAAAAAAATAATGGTGAGTCCGGTTTGTTTTTTTTATAAAATTCAAGATTCCAAATTACGTTTTCAGTTTCTTTATAATTGGAACAGCCCATGCAAACTTGTTGAATATATCCTATAACTGATAATAATATAATTTATATTTGTTATTCCAGAGTTTCTATATTTTTTTGGCATGTCTACTAAATCAGCTTGTCATTGATCATCAACACTATAAACCATCACTCTTCTCGTTGAAAATTAATATATTATCGGTTTATGGCAATGTGGTTAATACGTTTTGATGATCTAACCAGTCCTCCTAAACTATCTTAGAAGATAACCCCGCTTTTTTTTTTTTCGTATTAAATCATTGATTCCTGAGTATCCAGTCTTAGGATTATAATATAATTCTCTCAATTTTTCAGAGCCCACTTTCGCGAGCTCTTTACCCCGTTTTTTTATGGTAAACTACATTAAAATCTTATTTGCATTGCTCCATAAGTTCTATAAACTGATGATCGCCTCTTTTATAAAAACGTACTCTGGGTTCAATTAGGTCAACGCATTTTCAACTCGCTTGTTTTGCTAAATAAATCAGCCGCTGCATTTCTCTCTTTCGTGTTTTTATGTTTTAAATAATTTATATCTTGTTGTTTACATGCCTTATCTAAACTATTAACACCATTATATCTCTTTTTTTTTAATAGGGTTTTGTAAACGTTCCGTACCTGGAAAAACAAGTCTGAACTATGATATTTTCCTTGTAATTTCCAAAACGATCAGTTTTCAATATTTTCCGATGGAATATTATTAGGTAAATTTAAGTGCATTTCCGGTAAAGGAAGTTCCCACAACGCTGAATTTAACAATCCTGAATCAGTTTTCACTTTGAAAAATAATTTCAATTCATTAATATATTGTTTGATTTTCATAATCGTAAGGATGTATAGCAATACTTTGAATAATTTTTTTTCCTAAGATGATTAATGAGTTTTTCGAGTTGTATTGTATATATAGGACATTTATTTTAAGAGGGAAAAATTTATTAGGAATGTAGATCTGATTGAAATTAGCTTGATTTTTACCTACTATAGGTTGTAAAGTTTTATTTATTATATAAAACCGAATGGTTTTCTTTCCAAGGCTTCATTGCAAAACTGATATAAATGTTATTCTTCCCCATTGTCCAATATTGGTTTGAATATAAAGTCATATATATATGAGATAGATCTTTTTTAGCAAGTGAAAATAGTATTAATAAATTAGCGTTAGACCTTATGGTTTGACGAGGAAGTTTGTGATAATTTTGACTCATATAAGTTGAACTTGTATTATTATGCCTTCCTCTAATATAAAAATCTTCAGCTTTACTTTGATTTGTGTCCATCATAATGTCGTCAAATACAAAAAAAAAAAAATACAAAAATAAAAAAAATATTTTTATTTACATCTTTCGGATCTGGAATTTTTTCAGCTTCTTCAAAATAATTTACTTTATATTTTTGTTTAGCTTTTTTAGGTAGATTCTTAATATATAAATTTATATTACCTCTTCCTACTTTCAATAATTCAATAACTTTATTTTTATTATACACTTTATCAAATCCCGATTTTAATAGTTTGTATTCAGGCTGATGTAAAGATTTGCCGAATATAAAGAGATTTTCATATTCTAACAACTTCGGTAAAAGTAGTAATCTCAGCAGCAAATTTGTTTTTCCACAACCTGATTTACCAATAATAATTAAAGCTCTACTACTGGGTGATAGTAATAGAAAATGATGTTTTTGGCTATTCTTTGTTTCATCTTTCCATTGAACTGTAATATTGTTCATTCTATTTATTATACAATAAAAAAGTTTGAGTTTTTATTATAATGAATTTTTGTTTGCCCCCTCCACCAGGGGACCCATACATTATTTTCTAAAAATTATATTTCGTTTACTCTTAAAATAGATGTTTAAATTTTAGATTTTCTTTTACTGATTGCTTGATAGTTTGTTTTTATCAAATCAGGTTTATATTTTTTAATTTCTCTCTCTAAATTTTTCCTTTTAAAATTAGACCGATTTACTCTTTTTTGGCCGATACGTCGATACTTTTTATCCCTATATATATATATATATTATATATATATATATATATATATATATATATATATATATATATATATATATATATATATATATATATATAATATAGGTATATATAATATATATATAATTTTTATAAATTAAATAATAAAAATTTATTAATATAATAAATATATATATATATATATATATATATATATATATATATTATATTATATATATATAAATATTATAATATATATATATATTATAATATAGTAATATATAATATAGTATAATATTACAGTTGTCACCCACCACTCACTGGCGAATTCCCTTTCAAGGAGGTGGTGTTGGTGTACGCCTCAAAAAGTGTCTGTATTTGCACGCACTAACGTAAATTAGCAGATGGCCAGACCAGACTTTTAAAGTGAGGGAGAATTAAATTCAGCAGGAAACAAAAAAGATGGCAGGAAATTCCATAGAACAGAGGTATCAGGAAAGAAGGAAAGTACCGCAAGCGAACAGGAAAGAAGGAAACACAATATCAACACAAAACTCTTGCGGCAGAACAGCAGCAGCCCTTGTGTTTATGAGGACGTTGTCAAAGGTGGTGGTTTGCGAAGTGATAAGTTCAATCGAGCACCTGCCGCTGCGGTACCTATAGAAAAGAGATAAAGCACAGCATCGCGCCGCAAAGATAGAGGGTCGTGTGAAGTGGAAAGTACAGAACAGTTTATAAGCCTTTTGGCCTTTGACTCGACCCTATCCAAAAACCGGGTGAAACCAGAACACCCCCCCCCCCAGATATGAGAGCAGTACTCCCCACACAAGGGCGGAATGAGGCCCTTGTATAGCTGGAGTAACTGAGAAGAGGAAAAAAAAAAATCTCAGAGGGGCTGAACAAATCTCCCAGTTTCTTTGAGGCCGCCTTAGCAACCGTTGTTGATGTGAGGTTTCCAAGACATTTTTTTATTTATGTTAAGGCCAAGGATGTTAATAATGTCAACAAGAGAGACGAGAGAACCGTCGAAAGAGAGGAAAGTTAGAAGATGTCTTAGTGAGGGAGATTTGTAGAAGTTTAGTTTTTAAAGAATTGAATTCACAAAGGTTGAGACGACCGACATGCCGGAAAAATCCTATCCAGATGAGCGAGAATAGAATCGGAAAGATTTCGAATAAGACGAGAGGCAATTTTCTAAGAAGTAAAAGGGGGAGTTAGAAATTGAAACAGGAGTTGGAAGAATGAAGGGTCGAAGTTATCAGCATATGAGTGGATATAGTTACATGTGCAGGTGAGATCATTTCTGAAAAGTGGAATAAAGTAGGAGATAAGACCGAACCGTGAGTAACACCACTATTGACAGAAAAAGAAGTCACCCCATCAACAACAGCCAATATTGAAGCTATTTGAAAGAAAACTAGACATAAGTAAGTAAAGGGAAGGAGGAAACCCAAAGGAGGGAGCTCGGAGAGCAGTGACGCATGCATTCCCGTCGGAAAAAAAAATGCTTTTGGATATATGTCATGCGTCCAGCAAGCAATAAACAAACTGTCTCCCCGTAGTTCCTAAGGGAGGAAAACGGCATAAATTCTGTTAAAATTGGAAGTAAATATTCGCCAGTAAGACCGCTCGGGAGCGCCGAAAGCCGTACTGTGCAAATTCGGCATAGAAGTGAATGAGGATTTCCAGATGGTCTTTAAGAAAAATGAGAGAGCTGAGAAGGGTTTCAAAAATCTTAGATAAATGGAAAGGAGGAGGTATGGGGCGATAGTTAGAAGATCCGGGGGGCTTTTTAAACACTAAGGGAAAGTGTTAGTATTGAGACATAGAGGATATAGTTGAACGAGGGGTGGGGTCAGCACGGAAGCAAACTCAACAAAACTCGGGGAGGAAACGCCATCCAGGCCCGCTTTCTTGAACGTTTCACAAATTTCATAGATTTTCAGGAGCCCATTGATGTATCTGGATCAATGTAATTTCACATGCAAAGCATATGACACTCACCTGATAGAGGAGGAGAAAAGGAATACCAAAAGATGCATAGGTGGAAAATAGGAGGCCAAGAAGATTGGCCTTTTCAGTTGAGAATTAGCAACAGAGCCATCAGAACGAATAAGAGGAGGAAAGGCAGATTTACAGAAGTTGTCAGAGATGTTTTTGGCAAGAGGCCAGAAAGATTTGTCAGCAGGAAATCATTATACTATATATTATATATATATATATATATATATATATATATATATATATATATATATATATATATATATATATATATATATATATATATTTATATATATATATATATATATATATATATTGATTTAAATAATGTAAGTAAAATTAAATAACAACTAGATATTGTAAACCTTAATTAACTAACCTCTTATGAAATTAGATGACGTTTCACAACAAAGAAAGCATAATAAAGATCTCCATATGGACTAAAAACTTTCAGAACGAATATAGACTGAATATAGTAATAGTATAGGGTACAGGCAAAATGAAAGTTTCTATCAAAATTTTCAGGAGAAAAAAAAAAAGCTTTCTTTGTTACCATCCTTTAGATATCCAAGAATTACGCTCGTCAAAAAAGGTTATACTGCCATTGAAACTCGCATAGAAACAATATAAAAATACTATAAAATTTAGCCTTAAATAAACTATCTTTATGTCAGAGGAAACAAAAACTAAAACAAGGTTTGACACCATTCCTAAAAAAAAGAAATAAAACAATCAAAAAATAACTCACAAGAAAACTGAACAGATACAGAAGAAAATAACATGAGCCCCTTTTTTTTGTAAAACGACCCACATACATACCTAAAAACTAAAACAAGTATCTTATAATTTAAACTTTTACTTTTTCACCCCCTTATTACTTCCCAAAGCCTTCCTTAATTCGATTATATTTTTCATATTATATTTCTTAGTCAAACCATCGGCTAGTTGTAACCTCGAATTTACCCATTCTACTGACTTTACAACCCTATTTTCCATTTTTTCCTTTAAATTAGCCAACTCTATTCTTAAGATCCTATTCTTTACCCCCTTAGTCGAATTTATGCTATCTCTTAAAGATTTGCAATCTGTCATAGCTATAATATCCATTTTTTGAAAATCATTGGTAATTGTTAATTCCTTCCACAAATATTTAAGATATTCCCCCCATTCTATAGCCTCCACCATACTCAAGGTTTCAGCCGACAATGTTGAACTAACCACTCTTTTTGCTACTTTTGACTTCCACAATAAAGGACATATATTACCCTCTCTATCTCTTATCCGTATGCAATAACCTATCTGTGTCCTTCCCTAGCTCACATTACCAAAAGATGCATCCGAGTAAACCTCCAACCTCATTCTTCCCTTTCTTAATTTTGGTATTTTCATTTGAATTTCTTCTTTTTTTGCTCTTTGAGCCACTTTTTTATCCTTGTTTATTTTACCTATCATTAATTTTTCTCTTGAGTAACTCTTCTGACTTATAATAATATCACCTCCTTTTGTTCCACTTCTATTCCTAAATATTTAAAAACGTTACTTTCTTCTCTTCCAACCTTCCCTCTTATCTTTATCATTTCGATAGTGATTTCTCCGCTCAAACCTTTCATTCTCCACTGTATATTAAGATCATCTACATGAATTCCCATTATACCAAAAATAACAAATTTTTTATAAATTAATAGGTTATTCTTATTTTTTACTTCTTCTTACTTCAGTTTTTATTAACACTGTCCACCAAGCTCTCATATCATTTGTCTCTGCTGCAATCCTTTATAATCGCGTAAACCGTTTTCTTAAGTATTTCCATAATTTTAGAGCATTAGCTTCATCCGTAGGTTTTATCAGCATAACTTCTCTTCCATTCTTTTCCTTGTAAATAAGCTGTTTTTACATCCCAAAGTCTTAACCTGCCAATCTTCCATAATTTATTATTGAAAAGGTAACTTATTTTTAAGCCTTCTGTTGAAAAAGTTGGAGCTTCACACTCTTCGATTCCTAAACAGTCTTTCTCCATAAAACCCTTAACTACTAATCTTGCTTCATATATTAGTTCCCTCTTTCTCTTTTCAGTAATTATCCATCTTGTCTTAAGTATCTTATTCCCTTTTCTTTCCTCTACCTCTTCAAACACATTATTTTCTTTCCAACTCTCGATTTCCTTCTTCTTGGCTTCTTTTATTTTCCTGGTGTACTCAGAATCTTTACTGTGTAAGTTACCTACTTTTCCCTTTCACTGAAAAAACGATTCCTCCTGTTATCTTCCTCAACTTATATTATCTCAGAGTCCACCCAAACTCTTCTTCTGAATCTAAATCTTGGACATTATAAGTACCGTCCTCATCTTCCCTTCCTCTTTTAACTCTTAAACTCATCACTTTCCCGGCTTCTCCAACCACTCCTCGTCATCGTGTTCTTATTTCCTATAATTTTCTTCCTTTTCTAATCATCAAATAGGATGAATTCCGCATCATCATCTTCGACCAGACCTCGCTCCTTTTTTTTCTTCCTCTTCTCCGGTATACAAACCCTCTTTCTCCTCTTCTTCGCTCATCCTGCCTCTTCTCTTCTTCGCCTTGCGTCTTCTTCTTCCTGCTCCTCTTCCTCCTCCTCTTCTTATAGTTCCAACATTTCCTCTTATCTCCCGTCATTCATCTTCCTCCCCCTTCTTCTCTCAGGTGTTTTAAAATAAAAATAATATATGTAATTTTATTCACCTCTTTACCAATGGTTTTCCCATAACAATTTTACCGTCTCTCCCAATTATCTTCCCAGGTCCTCTCTCCACTTTTCTTCACCCTTTTTCTTTCTTATAATAAACTTTTATCTCCTACTTGAATTTCTTTCTTTTCTATTTCTATGAGTAAGATCTTCTTTTACCTTTAAGAGCTCTCCTTATCCGATCTCTGCATTCTTTCTCTTGAATCATATCTTGAACCAACATTTGAACATCCATTAGTTCTTTTAGTTTTGCTCCTTCTATTTCTTCCTCTAGTTCAGCAGGACAGACCCTTTCAAACTCATGTTTACCTCTGTAGTGAATCCCAAACACTTTCTAATTGGGAGAATACCCACCACTCATTGTTCTATCATTCTTCGCACTGACCATCCATATTAATACCCAATCTCTTCCTTTAACTCCATCTTCTTTTAATTTCCTCATACCCTCTTTCAATATTCCCACTGTCTTTTCACTTTTCCCATTGCTCCATGGGCTCTCACTCGCAGTACATAACATTTCTATGCACATTTTTTCGCGAAAATTCTAATCATTTCTTCGTTCTGGAAATTCGCCTACCTTCCATAATTCCGTTATTTATTATTTTTGAGGCGATCCAAATAACCATAATCCATTTCTCTCATTGCACATTCCATTATACTGGAGGGTTTCTTATCCTTCAACCATTTTGCCTGACAATAGTGTGTTGCCCAATCTACCATAACTAGAAATTTTTCCCCTTCCAGCTCACCTATATCCATCGATAATACCTCATTAAAATATTTGGCTAGAGGTAAACCCACTATAGGCCTTTCAGGATTTCTCTTATATTTTTTACATGTCTCGCAATTACTACAAATCTCCTTTAACATTTGCAACCTTTCCTTCTTCACCCTCTGATAATCTTCATCTTGACCCCATGCATTACAAATCATTTGTTGCAATTTATCAAAAGAGCAATGGCCGAATTGTAAATGTAATCGCAAACAAGCATTTTTTCATTTTTCCTCATCCAATATAGACCTTTTTCCCTAAGTGTTACTGCTTTTACTAACTCTTCATTTTTTCTTTTTTTCCCTTAATTTATTCTTATATGACCTTTCAATAAAATAAAACAAGTAAATTTTTTTTCATTTAATTATAGAATTTACATTCAATTATTTCTTTTTTAAAAAATCGAAATCAAATTTTCTTACAATCTTTAACTTCCATTCCTACCACCAAGGTATGTTCCCTTCTTACTATTTCTGTTTTTCCTAGTTAATGCATGCTTTATTGCCTAGAACATATCGGAATAAAATTTCCCCCCATGACACTTATATTCCCTTTCCAAAAACGTATGTAGCTTCTACCTTCTCTTCAGATTCTCTCATCTTCTCCAACTCTTCCCAATTTAAAGTCGAGAGAATTGCTCCTAGTCACAATTCCCCTATTACACTATTCCTACAACCTGTATTGACTATCGCACTAATTATATCCCAGTTATCCTCTTCTTCTACCCCTCTATCCCCTAACAACACCACTTCTTTTGTCAACGTTTCCTTTCCTTACACACATTAGCCAAATGTCCTGTACTTTGGATTTTGTTAAACATTCTTTATCTTTCCAATCCAAGCAGTTTTCCAATGCACATGTCCTTTCCTTCCGCACATCCATTACATCTTTATCACTACGTCTAATAATTCCGGCGAAAAACCTTGCACATGTCCTTCCTTTATTACAATTATAACAAAAGTTTATCTTTCGATATTTTTTATTCTCTCTCCGCTATACCATACCATTTTCCTTGTTTTGGTTCTGAAAACTCTTTTCCCATAATTCCCACTACACGACCTCCGTCAAACTCCTGGTATCGTTAAAATCTCGTCTAAAAGCTCCTAACTATTTTTTTTCCTCATTTTCTACCTTACTCCTTCCCAACAACAAACCTCCTTTGTGTTCCTCTCCTAGTTCAGCCATACCTGCTGCAGTAACACCTTCTCAATGCCACATCAAATCTGCTCACGAATCCTGTTATTCCTCAGTAACTTCTTTCTTTCAATTCCCTGAAAAAAAGGTTTTCATAGAAAACTGTCCATCTTTTCTTGTCCTGCTATATATTGTTTTTTTCTAGAAAAAGATCTTCATTTTTTCTTACTTCCAGTCATGCATAATTCCTCCCTTGGCAATCCTCCTACCAATTCCCATGGTTCTCCACATAATGCACTCCTAATAGTTAAACCTGGATATTTATCTACCTTCTTATTTCTCCATATCCAATCTTCCACTTTTCCTTTCCACTCAAGGAACCTCTCCTTTTTCCCATCAAACACTGGACATTTCTCACTCCTTTTACCTTTCTCAGCACTCTCATCATCAGAGCCCATTTTGCATCCAAGTATTTTAACCTTGTTTTAGAATTGATTTAAATAATGTAAGTAAAATTAAATAACAACTAGATATTGTAAACCTTAATTAACTAACCTCTTATGAAATTAGATGACGTTTCACAACAAAGAAAGCATAATAAAAATCTCCATATGAACTAAAAACTTTCAGAACGAATATAGACTGAATATAGTAATATTATAGGATACAGGCAAAATGAAAGTTTCTATCAAAATTTTCAGGAGAGAAAAAAAAAAGCTTTCTTTGTTACCATCCTTTAGATATCCAAGAATTACGCTCGTCGAAAAAGGTTATACTGCCGTTGAAACTCACATAGAAACAATATAAAAATACTATAAAATTTAGCCTTAATTAAACTATCTTTATGTCAGAGGAAACAAAAACTAAAACAAGGTTAGACACCATTCCTAAAAAAAAAGAAATAAAACAATCAAAAAATAACTCACAAGAAAACCGGACAGATACAAAAAATAACTCACAAGAAAACCGGACAGATACAGAAGAAAATAGCATGAGCCCCTTTTTTTGTGAAACGACCCACATACATACCTAAAAACTAAAACATATATATATATATATATATATATATATATATATATATATATATATATATATATATATATAATATATATATATATATATAAAATATATATATATATATTATATATATATATACTATATATATATATATATATATATATATATATATATATATTTTTATATTATATATATATATATATATATATATATATATATATATATATATATATATATAACAGTGTGTAAAAAGTATTTTTACACCCCGTATTTTTGGGTATTTCATATCAATATTTAGAATATCTGAATAAGGGAATTATCCTATCAAAGGTTATAATTGTTGAAACACACAAATTACCTGAGATTTTTGAAGCCTTAGTGACCGTGACAACAATCGACCGCGAAAACTATTAAACCAGGAGCTGTATATTTCACAAGCTTCAACTGCTTTTGTTTCTAACTAGTCCAAGGTGGATCTCTTGACTTTGCTTGGCTGTCAAGTTTTGCGCTTCAGAAAGGTGATGGGGAACGTGAATTTGTGGTACTGAAAGGTACAGCATGTAAATAGAAGGGTATGAAATGATTAAAGTGAAATAAAGACATTTATTATATGATAAATTAAAGCTTTTACACACGAAAACCGAACGAATAAGAATGTCTATATCCAAGACATTAAGAGAGTATTAATTATGATATAAATAAGAAAGACTAAGTTCTGTTTCAGAATACTTAGTAAAATAAGGAACAACAAGTGAGGTAATGGTAATATAGCTAAACGTTTTCAGAATTAGCTATATTATAAAAATGACAAAATCAATTATTTAATAGTTAATTATTTAAGTTTAATAATTGACAATTTCAGGAGAATCGTATAAAGATGGATAAAATTTATCTTTTAGGAATGATTGACATTCAAGAACATCAAATCACTTTGACAAGTGAAGGTAAAGGTCAAATTTAGGTATGTCAGAATAACAATAAGGTCCAAAATCAACTTATCCTTCCCAGGATAAAATGTAGTATAAAGAAGGCGTTTAAGCCTAGAAATAAAATTTCCAGCATAAAATTAAAACCTAGAACGATAATAACATAAGTTAATTTATTTTTATGATTTTATGAATTTTAAGTTATGTTCCATTATTTAATATCATCGCATTATTTTATTACTATACGTACTTACCCCTGCCATGGATAGGGGTTTATGTTAATTTTAGTTGACAGTCGAAGACACAGTGTTATGATAGAGGATTGAATAACCAGGTAAAAACGTTTTATAAAAATTAGATTAATAAATTAATTTATATCAATCTTTAAGTTTAAAGTTTTTTATTTATTTATGAACATGATAGTATAGAAATTTGTACTATTAAAGAGATACTCGTCCATCACAAAATCCACGGATACCTAAGAGCTTCACGGACCGGCGACGGACGCCTTATTATGGCATTTCGTCAGTGTGGGTACTTGGCCCACTTGGCCCAGGTGGGCAGCAACCCATACCCCACAGAACCTCAAAAACCATTCACCTCCCTATTATGTACCCCTTTTCCCTTCTCGCCTCTTGCCAAACAAACATTTCTTTCCTCCCTATGGGCATTCCTTTACTGACTCGATCCACGAAATTTTTTTCTTGGTCTCCAGCCAGTCGATCAAAACATCACACTCGACCACTTACAATCCACTTAACCAAGTAAACTATCATCCATCCTTTCCAACATGACCAAACCATCTCAACGCACTTTCATTTATTCTCTCATTTATCCCTTTCTTCACCACATAACTCTTAATACATTCATTCCCCATTTTATCAATTCTTCTCACACCTAACACGCCCCTAAGATTGTCCATCTGAACACATTGTACTTCAGATCTATACCTCTTATTCCAAACCATAGCCTCACTACTATACATTAACATAGGTAACAACATACCCTCATTATTATTATTATTATCACTGATATTTTTATTATTTATTATTATTATTATTATATTATTATTATTAATTATTAATTATTATTATTATTATTATTATATTTTAACAGGAAATGCAATTTTTAACAGGAATCAATGCAGCTTCAACATAAACAATCGAGAGCTGTTGCTGTTACTTGCATGGGATTCCCTCTCACTGATGTAAACAATTTCATTGTTGGTTCTGAAGAAGGAGCTGTTTTTACAGGTATAATGACAAATTTTTATTTTTATGCTTAATCATTTTTGCAAGCAATTGAAAAATATAATGATATTTAGTTGTGATGACTTTTCCAAACAATTTATTTCTAATTCATTTAGATGCAAGTTGCTACTAATGGCTCAGAACTAAATATTTTTGGTAATTTTCTTTTTAGAAACAAACCTTATTGGCTGTTATGTATCTAACCTTTTTAATATATGAAAATAGCTAAGTAGGAAAGAAAATTTTATGGCCCTTGAGCAAGTTTATACTGTTGGTTTCACATACCCCAAACACAGTCCATTGTTCACTATGTAAAGAAACCAATATTAACAATACTAAATTAATATAATTATTACTTCAAGCTTTTAGGTCAGGTAATCTGCTGAAAAGAAATTATACAAATTTATGAATACAAGCTTGGTGTAGAATGTTCTATCTGACAGTTGGGTATTGAACAATTAGATTTGTAGCATGCTGTGAAATTGATGTTGAGAAGGTCAGTGGTTAGATGCGTGACAGAATAATTTTGACTGGGTTCTGCTGAGAATCGGAGTAATTCCCTTTTACTCATGCTGTATAGCATGATAAGGAGGAAGTGAACAACTGAAAGTTTGTCAATCAACAGAAGGGAGTTTGGGACCCCTACTAATGCCACATAACATTCTTCTGAGGTTAAAGAAGCAACCAACCAAAGTCGAGCAATGCCAATATGTGTTCAAACCAGGGTTACCAAAAAATGTTGTTTTTTAAATTGCCCAACCCACACAGGTATTTTTTTTTTAAAATAAACCTGGAAAAAATGGTAATATGCTATGGAGTTTATTAATATATCAATTAATTATATATATTTGGTGATATATATATATATATATATATATATATATATATATATATATATATATATATATATATATATATATATATATATATATATATATTATATTAATATATATATATATATATATTATATAATAATATATATATATATGCCCCGCCAGGGGGTATTGAATTCTTGTTGGCAAGTTTTTGCTGTTTGGTTGTGATAAGAACGAATAATAAAGGGATTTTGTGCAATCCTCCGTCCCCAGCACTAGTATGTGTCCATGTCACATACTAAATCTTTTAGTCTTCTTCCTCTCGCCTCATTTTTTTAATTAATTATCGATATATTTCAATCCTCTTCCTCCACCACAGTTTCTACCAATATGGTAGCCGGATTTTTGGTCCTCTACTACGTATTTGTACACTGTCCATACTCATGCATGCCTTGGATACCCGGTGCATGTTTGAGCACCCTGCCCCCAGTTGTGGGGAAGGGGACCTGTGATGATATATATATAATATATATATATATATATATAGTATATATATATAATATAATATATATAATAATTATATATATATATATATATATATATATATATATATATCCACACTCTTCTTAACCGGGACTAGACTCTCCGAATCACAAAAACCATAAAACACTAGTAGTATGCATCATAACAGACTCATTCTAAACTTCTTTCTGCTTTGGATTAATGTCATCTCACCCTGCTTATTGGCCTTAAAAGTCATGGCTGAAACTTTAACTTCCCAGTAATGCATTGTTGTATTCACATAAGGTTTATGTGAATCATTTGTATTGAACACTACTTTATGGATCGTAGGTTCTACATCCTTTTCACGCATTTGCTTTATAGCTTTAGCCATGTCATCTGTATCTTTTTATCTGATTGTAATACCTGTTACTTATCATTCATTACCATCCATTCCCTATCTTTCGTTTTTCCAACATCCTTTTCCACTTTATCAAGCACAATATTAACCATACCATTATAATTGATGATGTCACTTGTCGCTTTACTTAACGTTAACCCTTTTCCTTTCAGAATTTGTTCAATCTCTCTCTATTACTCTTCAGTAATCGTAATGCATACTATTTAGGGCCTGTGCAGACGAAACTGTCCGCTACAGTACCTGATCCTATTATCAGCTAATTCCCTTAGAAATCTTCCTGTATCGGGGATATAATCACCTTCTCCTGCTATAAAAATACAGCTATCGGTATCGTAGTACAACACACGCTGTCCAAGAGAATCCAGAATATTCTAGCTTGGCGGTGGTGAAAGCAGCTACGGCTATTTTTAAGGTGAATATTAAACGTTCGTCATATCGACCGACCGGAGAGAACAGGTATATATTAGTCCTGCAGAGGTAATACATAAACGTAGGCTACCCCGAAATAGTCCGTTTCCATGTTAGCAATGTCTTGAATCCAGGGTAGTTTATCGCCTAGAAGTTTAGTAGGGACACCTGTGGGGAACTCTTGGGTTTTCTGTACCCAGGTGTATAAGGATGTGAAATCGAGGTAATATATTTTAAAATTGCCGTTAGTAGGTGGATAATAATAAACAAATGGTTCAGTTCGGCCCCCATACAGAGTCTCACCTTTATATAACCGTTTATTTGCTGTTTCATTACCTAGATCATTTATATATTTGCCTAAATTTACAGTTTTTTCTTCATCGTCCCCATTCATCACAGTGACATTACTTTCTTTCTGCATTTTATTCCATTGACACTCCCATACCTTTACAACTTCATTCTCTGCATTCTTATAAGCTGCTTCCTGCAATATGGTCATTCTGTATCGATCAAGACTAGATACCTTTAGATGTTCTTTCAGACCATTCTCACAACTCTGATGTCCATGCCACACACATCCATGAAACAAATACACTACTTTTTTCCTGTCAACATCATTTAATCCATTCTACCGGTGCTCATTCTGATCTTTTAACTGTTCATTTACCTGAAGTTGTCTAAGTGGTACAAACACATCCTCATCTATAGTTGTGTTATGGTTGACAGGGACCTCAACATATCCAACATATCGACCGACTGAGGAGAACAGGTATATATAAGTCCTGCGGAGGTAATACATAAACGTAGGCTACCCCGAAATAGCCCGTTTCATGTTAGCAATGTCTTGAATCCAGGGTAGTTTATCGCCTACAAGTTTAGTAGGGACACCTGTGAGGAACTCCTTGGTTTTCTGTACCCAAGAGTATAAGGATGTGAAATCGAGGTAATATATTTTAACATCGCCGTTATTAGGTGATTAATAAACAAATGGTTCAGTTCGGTCCCCATGCAAAGTCTCACTTATTTATAACCATTTATTTGCTGTTTCTTTACCTAGGTCATTTATATATTTGCTTAAATTTAGTTTTTTCTTCATTGTCCCCATTCATCACAGTGACATTACATTCTTTCTGCATTTTATTCCATTGACACTCCCATACCTTTACAACTTCGTTCCCTGCATTCTTATAAGCTGTTTCCTGTAATATGGTCATTCTGTATCAATCAAGACTAGATACCTTTAGATGTTCTTTTAGACCATTCTCACAACTCTGATGTCCATGCCACACACATCCATGAAACAAATACACTACTTCTTTCCGGTCATCATTTAATCCATTCCACCGGTGCTCATTCTGATCTTTCAACTATTCATTTACCTGAAGTTGTCTAAGTGTTACAAACACATCCCCATCTATAGTTGTGTAATGATTGACAGGAACCTCAACATATCCAAAAGGGTCGTAAACATTTATTCCTTATTTCACACTTACGTTCACCTCCATTCCTAGCGTGGGCGATATTTTGATCTGCATAAAATTCCATGAATGTTAACCATTTGATACCTTTATATGAAAAGTTTCCTTCCCTGGCTCTACTAATATGAGCAATAGATTTTTCTTTCATGAAATTTATCTTGAATACTTTGAAACACAAGGAGGCTATTGTACAGCATTCATTCAGACAATCTATTTTAAACATTTTCCTAAACATGGTTTGGAACTTTTCAAAGCCTTAACGTGAAATGTTTGTATCTTGTACACAATATTTCGAACATTCAGCTTTAATATCATACTCTCGATTTTCAAAGGTATTGTAACCATTCATCAAACTCCCGTTTCTCACCGTCATTCATACGATCAAGCTCAAACAGCTTTATCAGGAATACGGCCTTTGTTATTTATGAGATCCAAGGTTAGAAATCGGTATGGGAAGAATCCTTAGCTATATCTCCTTCAATCCCCATTTATTTGGATACCTTTTTCAATGCAAAGGGTATATATACAAAAGTGCCTCTCTTTAAAAGATTTAGTTAGCTGTCATTGTGATGATTTTTGTGCCTATTTTTACAGGATTGCACTAAATAGCCTCAGCGCCCGGTCTTGCAAGTAATTTACTGAACGCAAATTGTGTATCAAATTTGGATCCATTGTGAGCTGCAACTATTATTTTATCTTTATGTAACTTGGCAAACTCGAATAAATAGTTAAAAAAATTTATCAATTGGATATTTTTCATATTCTTCGGAGGCCTCTAAATCTAATTGGAAGATTTTTTTTCCGTTTAGTACCACATTTTTCACATTGTTCTATTTCTTCACCTGAACATTCGTAACATACAAGCATACTTACAACCAAATATGGGACCATATCCACTGTAGATTTTCCTGCATCATTTACCCTTTGCATTGTGATTATACGTTTACACGTCATAATAAAACCTATACACTTTATTTTTTACCAGGTTTTTTCTTTTATTGGCAGCTTTTGCAATTCATGAGCTCCTTTTAGAGGATTATACTTTTCAAAACATACAGAACACTTTATATGCGTACAGTCATGCATCTGATGTCCATGTTTATCAACCATTTTCATTTCATCACAATCTTTGCAAATCTGGATTTTTTTTTTCGTGCATATAGCGGTTTTATAAATTTCAAAACATGCGTCATTATAAAAATTCCTATTACATATATCACAATATCGTAGGAGTGCTACGTCACCTATATCACCCTTACATTACGAGAAACATTGTTTGCAACGCTACTCATTACAATCATTCTCTAAATGTTTAACCATATCATCGACGAAACTATAGTATTGATGACAAAATATAGGTGATGTAATACTTTTGGAATCAACACTACCAATGGTTAGCTTAAAATAACCTTCCCTAATTACATATATGATCAATATCTTGATGAACTCAGTAGATAGTTCTCTAGGGTTAGAATCATCCTATATCACCCTTATCACATTATTCGTAGAGGAACATTGTTTGCACGCTACATCACATGTACCACAGGTATGTCTCTATTGGAGATGTGCTTTAACCATTTTCTATCGACGAAACTAATAGTGTGAGGTTCCAAGACGCACCCATAAGTTATAATAAGTGATAGAATGGCCACGTAAAAATCCTATTTCTGCGGAATAATCGACAAGACTCAATCTACACATGGTTAAGTCCTTAATTTTGTAATTTTTAAGGTAAAGAGAGGGTAGTGAGTAAGGCTAGAGTTGTTAATGCGTCATTATCAGTTATTATATATTACAAGACGATATATCATTCTTGGTCATTGATCTCAGAGGCGGTTTATTCGATACTACCGCTCTAATATATAACCATTACTTTGTATACTATGGTGGGATGACACAAAGATTTGGCGGTTCAATGGGCTAAATGGTATGTGATCACATTTATAAGCGGGAATTGATAACTAGCAGGTAATGGGGACGTGGCTATGGTTAATTTTGCCATCTCTAGCTATATCTTTGTTCTAAAATTAGCATCAGAGATATAACGAGCTTATAATATATTCTTGAGGTGTACTGTAAGGGATATTTATATGATCCTAGGGGTATTCTGTAGGCTGTTGAGGTTTGGTGTATGATGAGTAGGGGATTGATTGAAATTGGACATCTTTGGAATTAGAGTATGATATTAGTGATGTTCGAATTTAATTTATTGTGTAAGATTATTAAGTTGGGTGAGAAATAATGTTGTGGGAAAATTTAGTTTTCGTCCTACTTATGGAAAAAGTCATTAAAGATTGCTCCGTGTTTAAAGTATTAGTAAATCTCATTCATTTTAGACCATAACTTGGTTAAGGAGCAGGGAGGAACCTTTTCAAACTTAAGGTATTTAACCGTTTGTATTTTTTTTGTATTATATTTTGGTTTTTATCTGTGTATATTGCTATGAGATCGAAGACAATGAGGTTAGTGGTCTACAACCACATTCACTGGCGTAATTGCGATGCTGTGCGGGTGATAACCGTATGTGATTATAAGGACATCAGTTTTACGTTTATCCTTACAGATGTCGTGTCGTTTATATGTTGGCACTATTCCATATTTCTAATAAGTACTGAAGTCAGATGGCTTTGTGTATAATCCATTACTTTCAGTTGGTTTATTTGCGACAACTTGCACCCTTCGAATTCTATTGAAGAATGGTGACTAAAGAATTGTAGCTTTGTTTAGTGCAGCCTCGATATGAACTAGCTTAAATGAGTCGGCCACATATAGTATCGAGAGGATGATTTAGTCCATGGGAATTCTTGGGACGATTTTTAAGTATTTTAAATAAGGATTGGTTCCCGTGATACTCAACCTCATACCTCGCGGACGTCATGTTTAAAGGGTCAAAAATACGCAGAAATACGATACGTTCATATATCTCGCATATAAAGCCTATATTCCCGCGGCCATTAAAAGGAGATAAGGGCGTAGACATCTCGTATGTTAATAGATCTCTTCACACGATAGGAGACCAAAATGTGTGGCCTTATAGGCCATGGCACAAGTCCTCTGTAGATGTAAATTGATAGCAGAGAAGAGTCTTCGGGTCTTACCACACACGCGCGCCCACTCTCTACGCCATTCACTAGTAGCTGTTTGCTGTTGTCTGTGGTGCGGAATATATCGAGGATTACAGAAGATATATTATCGTTTCCGCCGATTAAAATTACAAAGCCGTCTCGAACGATATATAACCTCTAAATATGTGCTATCTACTATATGAGAATAGTCAGCGTTGAGCCACCAGGGGGATAATTGAACAATGGCTATTTAGACTAATATAGCTGATTACGATTGGATCATCAGTCAGGTCTGTTATGCATATATAACGTATTAGGTAACATGAATAAAAGTTTGTTATGATACGATTTAGTGGTAATCGCTCCTATATTTGTACAACTAGGGATGAGAGGAATACAGGGGGAACAATGAATGTAAAACGAAAATACTTTAGATTTAGACCTTATTGAGTAATATTAATTAAGCACAATTAGATCAGTATAATAACTATAATTAATGTCACTTCTCAAGGATATATAAAGAAACAGCAATAATGGTATATAATAGAATGACACTTACTTTGCATGGGGACCGAACTGAACCATTTGTTTATTAATCACCTAATAACGGCGATGTTAAAATATATTACCTCGATTTCACATCCTTATACTCTTGGGTACAGAAAACCAAGGAGTTCCTCACAGGTGTCCCTACTAAACTTGTAGGCGATAAACTACCCTGGATTCAAGACATTGCTAACATGAAACGGGCTATTTCGGGGTAGCCTACGTTTATGTATTACCTCCGCAGGACTTATATATACCTGTTCTCCTCAGTCGGTCGATATGTTGGATATGTTGAGGTCCCTGTCAACCATAACACAACTATAGATGAGGATGTGTTTGTACCACTTAGACAACTTCAGGTAAATGAACAGTTAAAAGATCAGAATGAGCAACGATGGAACGGATTAAACGATTTCGAAAGGAAAAAAGTAGTGTATTTGTTTCATGGATGTGTGTGGCATGGACATCAGAGTTGTGAGAATGGTCTGAAAGAACATCTAAAGGTATCTAGTCTTGATCGATACAGAATGACCATATTGCAGGAAGCAGCTTATAAGAATGCAGAGAATGAAGTTGTAAAGGTATGGGAGTGTCAATGGAATAAAATGCAGAAAGAAAGTAATGTCACTGTGATGAATGGGGACGATGAAGAAAAAACTGTAAATTTAGGCAAATATATAAATGATCTAGGTAATGAAACAGCAAATAAACGGTTATATAAAGGTGAGACTCTGTATGGGGGCCGAACTGAACCATTTGTTTATTATTATCCACCTACTAACGGCAATTTTAAAATATATTACCTCGATTTCACATCCTTATACACCTGGGTACAGAAAACCAAAGAGTTCCCCACAGGTGTCCCTACTAAACTTCTAGGCGATAAACTACCCTGGATTCAAGACATTGCTAACATGGAAACGGACTATTTCGGGGTAGCCTACGTTTATGTATTACCTCTGCAGGACTAATATATACCTGTTCTCTCCGGTCGGTCGATATGACGAACGTTTAATATTCACCTTAAAAATAGCCGTAGCTGCTTTCACCACCGCCAAGCTAGAATATTCTGGATTCTCTTGGACAGCGTGTGTTGTACTACGATACCGATAGCTGTATTTTTATAGCAGGAGAAGGTGATTATATCCCCGATACAGGAAGATTTCTAAGGGAATTAGCTGATAATAGGATCAGGTACTGTAGCGGACAGTTTCGTCTGCACAGGCCCTAAATAGTATGCATTACGATTACTGAAGAGTAATAGAGAGAGATTGAACAAATTCTGAAAGGAAAAGGGTTAACGTTAAGTAAAGCGACAAGTGACATCATCAATTATAATGGTATGGTTAATATTGTGCTTGATAAAGTGGAAAAGGATGTTGGAAAAACGAAAGATAGGGAATGGATGGTAATGAATGATAAGTAACAGGTATTACAATCAGATAAAAAGATACAGATGACATGGCTAAAGCTATAAAGCAAATGCGTGAAAAGGATGTAGAACCTACGATCCATAAAGTAGTGTTCAATACAAATGATTCACATAAACCTTATGTGAATACAACAATGCATTACTGGGAAGTTAAAGTTTCAGCCATGACTTTTAAGGCCAATAAGCAGGGTGAGATGACATTAATCCAAAGCAGAAAGAAGTTTAGAATGAGTCTGTTATGATGCATACTACTAGTGTTTTATGGTATATTTGTGATCTGGAGAGTCTACCCCGTGTAAGAAGAGTGTGGATATATATATATATATATATATATATATATATATATATATTATATATATATATATTATTATATTATATATATATATATATATTATATATTCATACAGGTCCCTTCCCAACTTGGGGCAGGGTGCTCAACATGCACGCGGTTATCCAAGAATGCATGATTGGGACTAGTGTACATACGTAGTAGAGGACCGAAAAATCCGGCTACCATATGGTAGAAACTGTGGTGGAGAAGAGGATTGATATATCGATAATTATTAAAAAAATGAGCGGAGGGAAAGAAGACTAAAAAGATTTAGTATGTGACATGGACACATATAGTCTGGGGCGGAGGTTGCAAACAAATCCTTTTTTATTCTTCTTATCAACACCAACAGCATAAACAACAAGAATCCGTATCCCCCTGCGGGGATTATATATAATAATATATATATATATATATATAATATTAATATATATTATATATATATATATATATATATATATATATATATATTTTATATATATATATTTATATATTATATATATATATATATATATATATTATATCACCAATATATATAATAATTGATAATATTAATACTCCAACATATTACCATTTTTTCCAGGTTTATTTTAAAAAAAAATACCTGTGTGGGTTGGGCATTTAAAAAACAACATTTTTTGGTCCCCTGTTTGAACACATTGGTCATTGCTCGACTTTTGGTTGTGGCTTCTTTAACCTCAGAAGAATGTTATGTGGCATTAGTAGGGGTCCCAAACTCCCTTCTGTTGATTGACAAACTTTCAGTTGTTCACTTCCTCCTTATCATGCTATACAGCATGAGTAAAAGGGAATTACTCCGATTCTCAGCAGAACCCAGTCAAAATTATTCTGTCACGCATCTAACCACTGACCTTCTCAACATCAATTTCACAGCATGCTACAAATCTAATTGTTCAATACCCAACTGTCAGATAGAACATTCTACACCAAGCTTGTATTCATAAATTTGTATAATTTCTTTTCAGCAGATTACCTGACCTAAAAGCTTGAAGTAATAATTATATTAATTTAGTATTGTTAATATTGGTTTCTTTACATAGTGAACAATGGACTGTGTTTGGGGTATGTGAAACCAACAGTATAAACTTGCTCAAGGGCCATAAAATTTTCTTTCCTACTTAGCTATTTTCATATATTAAAAAGGTTAGATACATAACAGCCAATAAGGTTTGTTTCTAAAAAGAAAATTACCAAAAATATTTAGTTCTGAGCCATTAGTAGCAACTTGCATCTAAATGAATTAGAAATAAATTGTTTGGAAAAGTCATCACAACTAAATATCATTATATTTTTCAATTGCTTGCAAAAATGATTAAGCATAAAAATAAAAATTTGTCATTATACCTGTAAAAACAGCTCCTTCTTCAGAACCAACAATGAAATTGTTTACATCAGTGAGAGGGAATCCCATGCAAGTAACAGCAACAGCTCTCGATTGTTTATGTTGAAGCTGCATTGATTCCTGTTAAAATAATAATAATAATAATAATAATAATAATAATAATAATAATAATAATAATAAATAATAAAAATATCAGTGATAATAATAATAATAATGAGGGTATGTTGTTACCTATGTTAATGTATAGTAGTGAGGCTATGGTTTGGAATAAGAGGTATAGATCTGAAGTACAATGTGTTCAGATGGACAATCTTAGGGGCGTGTTAGGTGTGAGAAGAATTGATAAAATGGGGAATGAATGTATTAAGAGTTATGTGGTGAAGAAAGGGATAAATGAGAGAATAAATGAAAGTGCGTTGAGATGGTTTGGTCATGTGGAAAGGATGGATGATAGTTGACTGGTTAAGTGGATGTAAAGTGGTGAGTGTGTTTTGAATCGACTGGCTGGGAGACCAAAGAAAATGTGGATCGAGTCAGTAAAGGAATGCCTGGAGGAAAGAAATGTTTGTTTGGCAGAGGCGAGAAGAAAGGTACATAATAGGAGTGAATGGTGAGGTTCTGTGAGGGGGTATGGTTGTGGCCCACCTGGGCCAAGGGATGAAACCCACACTGACGAAATGCCATAATAAGGGTCCGTCGCGGTCCCGTGAAGCTCTAGGGTGGATTTTGTGACTGGGACGAGTTCTCTTTAATAGGTACAAAAATTTATAATATCATGATCATATGTATTTACAAAACTTAACTTAAAGATTAAAATTATAAAATTACCATTTTATTTTATAAACGGTTCCAGTTCATTCAATCCTCTATCATAACACTGTGTCTTCGACTGTCAACTAAAATTAACATAAACCCCTATCCATGGCAGGGGTAAGTACGTATAGTAATAAAATAATGCGATGATATTAAATAATGGAACATAACTTAAAATTCATAAAATCATAAAAATAAATTAACTTATGTTATTATCGTTCTAGGTTTTAATTTTATGCTGGAAATTTTATTTCTAGGCTTAAACGCCTTCTTTATACTACATTTTATCCTGGGAAGGATAAGTTGATTTTGGACCTTATTGTTATTCTGACATACCTAAATTTGACCTTTACCTTCACTTGTCAAAGTGATTTGATGTTCTTGAATGTCAATCATTCCTAAAAGATAAATTTTATCCATCTTTATACGATTCTCCTGAAATTGTCAATTATTAAACTTAAATAATTAACTATTAAATAATTGATTTTGTCATTTTTATAATATAGCTAATTCTGAAAACGTTTAGCTATATTACCATTACCTCACTTGTTGTTCCTTATTTTACTAAGTATTCTGAAACAGAACTTAGTCTTTCTTATTTATATCATAATTAATACTCTCTTA
>JABUQX010000146.1:7500-37500 GCA_015478945.1 Trachelipus rathkii
AAGTGCCACAAAGCATAAAACCTGGCTTAAAGAATCACAACAACAAGTATAAAACCAGCTTTAAGAAGCCACCACAAGAAAAAACTGGCGTAAGAGAAGCATCAACACTAGATAAAACAAGGGAAAAAAAAGCACCACTTCAAGCATAAAAACAGCGTAAAAAAAATCATCAACCACAAGAATAAACACTATTGTGAAAAAAAACACCAACACCACCACACGCAAGCATAAACCAGTGGTGAAGAAGAACCCCACAATCATAAAACCAAATCTGTAAAGGAGCACAGAAACATTAAACAAAAGCGTCAAATAACACCCAGCAACTTACATAGAAACAGTGCAGGTTCTCTAGACGGGAGAGAATCAGAGTTCACGAGGCTAGGCTTGGACGGATTGACCATGGACTTCCAGGTGGCTCTAGGACGATATATGTGCGGCAAAAGTAGGCACCACCACAAGCATCGGCTCCAATTTAAAACAGAGTGAAGCACAATGACAGAAAAGCATTGACCCGTCTTGAGAAAATTAGATGAAACGATGAGCCACATACACACGCACTACTTACCTAGATGCAGCGAGTAAGAAGTAGCTCCCATATGTGTAAACAAGTGGAAAAGAAGCACCGACACTATACTAAACAAGCGTAAGGAAGCATACTTCAAGATTCAAAACGATCAAAAGAAGAGGACACACAAGCATAAAAAAAGCGTAAAAGAAGCATCACTAATATCACAAACCAACCTATAAGATAGCACCACAACAGCATAAAACGCAGCTTAAAAGCATCAACTTCACAAGCATAAACCGTCTATAAAATTATCCCACAAGCGTAAAACCCTGGCGTAAAAGAAGAACCACACCACAAGCATAAACATGCCGTAAAAAAGCACCACTATAAACATAAACCAGCGTAAGAAGCGCGCATAAACTAGCATACAAACAAAAGCAACGAGCACACCATAAGGCATAAAAACAGCGTAAAGATTTACCAAAAAGCACTAAACACAGAAGGCCCAACACAAGAGTGAAAATATCGAAAAAGGAACACCACAAATCATAACAAACTACGTAGAAGAGCACCCCACAGGCAGACACGAGCGTAAAAGAAGCGCCAACACAGACATGAACCAGGCTTAAAAAGGCAGCCAGCACTCATTAAGCATAAAATCATCGCAATAGAGAACAACCACAAGCATAAACATGCGTAAAAAAGCACACCCCACAAGCATAAAATTTTCATATAAGAAGAAAACTACAGAAGGCATAACAGCGGTAAGTTAACACCACCTTGGCATAAACAGTTTTAAAGAGGCACCCACCAAAGAGAGTAACACCAGAATGAATCAGAAGGGCACGCATCACAAGATAATTCATCGTAGAAGAAGGGCACGCACCACAAGCATAAAATAAGTTAACAAGAAGCACCATTAAAAGGAATAAACCATTAACCAGTGGAAAAAGAAAGCACACCAGCAAGCATAAACCAGCGTAAAAAGAAGCATAAAACGCTAGCATAAACAAGGCTTTAAAAGCACCACCATAGCATAAAAACAGCTTAAAGAGGTCCACACGAACATAAAAACACGAAAAAGAGCACCACCACATAAATCAGCGAAAAAGAACAACCAAACACAATGACAAAAACAGGGTGAAGAAGATATCCACAAGGCCTAAACAGGCTGCTTAAAAGAAGCACCAATACAAACATAGGAAATCGTAAAAGTAAGGAACCAGAAATCTTTAAAACATCGTAAAAGAAGAACACCACAATCACAAAACATATAAAGAAGCTCCACCACAAGCATGAAACCATCGTAGAAGAAGCACCACCACAAGCATAAAAACCAGCGTAAAAAGAACAGCCAACACAAGAAAAAACAAGCGTAAAAACAAACCACTAGCATAAAACAAGCGTAAAGAAGCATCATAAAAAGAATAAAACCATCGTAAAAGAAGCACAACCAGAAGCATAAAACATAGTAAAATGAGCACCACCACTTGCAAAAAAATGATTGAAATGAAACACCACCTCAGCATTAAAACAGCGTAAAAGAAGCAACGCCACAGTCATAATATCAGCGCAAAAGAAGCGCGCCACCACAATCACAAAATCAACGTAAAATAAGCACCCCCTTGAGCATATAAAACCTCGTAAAAGAAGCACCACCACAATAACAAAACCAGTGTAAATAAGTACCCTACAAGTATAAAATCAGCTTAAAAGAAGCATTACTACACGCATAAAACCAGCATAAAAAAGCACCAACACAATCCTAAAACCTGCCCAAAAAGAAGCATCAACATTAGCATAAACAAGCGTTAAAGAAGCAGCATCGCAAGCATAAAAACATCGTAAAAAAGGTACCACTACAAGCAAAAAACAGATAAAAGAAGCACTACCACAATCACAATACCATCATAAAAGAACCACCACCACAAGCATAAAATAATTGTAAAAGAATCACCACCAAAAAGCATAAAACAATCGTAAAAGATGCATCACCACAAGCTTAAAACCAGCGTAAAAAGAAGCACCACTTCAAGCATAAAACAAGCGTAAAAGAAGCAAAAACACAAACATAAAACCATCGTAAAAGAAGCACCAACACAATTACAAAACCAGCTTAAAAGAAGCATATACAAGCATAAAACATAAAACAAGCGTGCATAAAAGCATAAAACAGCATAAAACAGCGTGCAAGAACCATCGTAAAAGAAGGAACACCTCAATCATAAATCCATAGTATAAGGAGCACCACAACAATCACAAAACCTGCGTAAAACAAAAACCACCACTAGCATAAAACAAACGTTAAACAAGCCCCTCTAAAATCATAAAAATAGCGTAAAAGAAGGGTCACCAAAATAATAAAACCATTATAAAAGAAGCACCACTCACAAGCATAAACCCAGCGTAAAGAAGCAAAACTACAAACAAAGAACCAGCACATAAAATAAAATCATAAAACCATTGTAAAATAAGCACAACCACAAGCATAAAAAAGCGTGCAAGAAGCACCGTTATAAGCATAGAACCATCGTAAAAGAAGCAACACCACAATCATAAATCCATCGTACATGGAGCACTACCACAATCAAAAAACCAGCGTAAAACAATCACCACCACTAGCATAAAACAAAAGTAAAACAAGCACCTCTAAAAGCATAAAAAGGCATAAAAGAAGGAACCCCAAAATCATAAAACCATTGTAAAAGAAGCATCACCACAAGCATTAAACCATCGCAAAAGAGGCGTCAACAAAGCGTAAGATCATCGAAAAAGAAACACAACCAAAATCACAAAACCAGCGTAGAAGAAGAACCCAAAAAAGCACAAAAACAGCGTAAAAGAAGCACCACCACAAGCATAAAAACAGCGTAAAAAAACCAGCACAAACATAATATCATCGTAAAAGAAGCATTACCACGAGTTTAAAACCAGCGTAAAAGAAGCAACAACACAAACATAAAATCATCGCAAAATAAGCATAATCACTAGCAGAAAACCAGCTTAAAAACAGCACCACTATAAATATAAAACCATCGTAAGAGAAGCATCACAATGAGCATAAAACTAACGTAAAAGCACCACCACAAGCATAAAACAAACGTAAAAGAAGCACCACCTCAAGCATAAAAACAGCGCAAAAAGGGGACCACCACTAGCATAAAACATGCGGAAAAGATACACCACAACTAGTCTAAAACAAGCGTAAAGAAGCACTACCTCAAGCACAATATCAGCTTAAAAGATGCACCACCTCAATCACAAAACCAGCGTATAAGAAACGCCACCAGAAGCATTAAACCAGCGTAAAAGAATCATTACTACAAGCATAAACCCGACCTAAAAAAGCGACACCACAAGCCTAAAACCTACGCAAAAAAAACGACACTAGCATAAACCAGCGTTAAAGAAGCACCATCACAAGCATAAAAAGAGCTTTAAAGGGGTACCACCACAAGCAAAAAAAGATCGTAAATGAAGCATCATCACAATCACAAAACCAGTTTGACAGAAGCACCACCACAATCACAAAGCCATGGTAAAAGAAGCACCACCAAAAGCATAAATCCAGCGCAAAAAAACACCACTACTAGCATAGAACTATCGTAAAAAAAACAACACCACAATCATAAAACCATCGTAAAAGAAGCAACACCACAATCACAAAACCAGCGTAAAAGAAGCGCCACCACAATCATAAAACAAGCGTAAATGAAACACTACCTTAAACATAAAACTAGCGTAATATAAGCACCAACACTAGCATAAATCAAGCCTTAAAAAGCATCACCACCAGAATGAAAACAGCGTGAAAGAGGCAATATCACAAGCACAAAAAGAGCGAAAAAGAAGCACCACCACCATCAACAAACCTGCGTAAAAGAAACGACCCGACAATCACAAAACCAGGGGAGAACCCGGACCACAAGCATAAAACCAGCGTTAAAAACACCACTACAAGCATAGAAAAATCGTAAAAGAAACAACACCACAACCATAAAACCATCGTAAAAGATGCACCACCACAATCAAAAAACCAGCGTAAAAGAAGCATCACCACAAGCATAAAACCAGCCTACAAAAAGCACCACCATTGTAAAAAAGCCCACACAAGAATAGAAACCAACTTAAGTGGAAATCTAGCCTCAACTGCTTAAAACAAACTTAAAAGTAGCAATACTATCCTCCTATAAAAAACCAGCTTAAAGAAGCACAAATCAGTTATTAACCAACGTAAAAGAAGCACCACCACTAGCATAAAACCGTCGTAAAGGAAGCATCAATACAAGCATAAAAGCAGAGTTAAAGAAACCAAACAACAAGTTTAAAACCAGCGTAAAAGAAGCAGTACAACAAGCATAAAACAATCGTAAAAGATGCACCACCACAATCAAAAAACCAGCGTAAAAGAAGCATCATTACAAGCATAAAACCAGCCTACAAAAAGCACCACCATTGTAAAAGAAGCACCACCACAAGAATAAAACCAGAATTAAAGAAGCAACACCAAAAGCATAAAACCATCGTAAAAGAAGCAATAACATAAATATAAAACCAGCTTAAAGAAGCACAAATTCAGTTATTAACTAACGTAAAAGAAGCACCACCACTAGCATGAAACCGTCGTAAAGGAAGCATCAATACAAGCATAAAAGCAGAGTTAAAGAAACCAAACAACAAGTTTAAAACCAGCGTAAAGGAAGCAGTACAACAAGCATAAAACAATCGTAAAAGAAGCACCACCATTATCTAAAAACCAGCGTAAAACAAACACCACCACTAACATAAAACAGCGTACATGAAGCTCCGCTACAAACATAAAACAATCGTAGAAGAAGCAATACCACAATCATAAATCCATCGTTTAAGAAGCAACACCAAAAGCATAAACCAGCGTTGAAGAACCACCACCACAATCACAAAACAAGCGTAAAATAAGCACCGATACATGTATAAAAACAGTGTAAGAGAAACATCACCACAAGCTAAAAACAATTGTAAAAGAAGCACCACCACAAGTATAAACCAATGGTAAAAAAGTATCATGAAAAACATAAAACCATCATAAAACTAGCACAACCAGAAGCATAAAATATCGAAAAATAAGCAACACCTCTTTCATAAAACAAAAATAAAAGAAGCAACACCTCAGCATTAAAAAGCGTTAAAGAAGCACCGCCACAATCACAAAACAAACGCAATCGAAGCACCACCATATCATAAAATCAGCGTAAAAGGAGCACCACTACAAGCATAAAACATCGTAAAAGAAGCACCAGTAGAAGCGTAAAACAAGAGAAAAAGAAGCACCACCAACAGGATTAAACAAGCGTAAAAGAAGCAACACTACAAGCATAAAAACAACGTAAAAGATGCATCCCCTTAAGCATAAAACCAATGTAAAACAGGCACCACCACAATCATAAAACCTGCGTAAAGAAGCACCACCAAATGCATCAAACCATCGGAAAAGAAGCACCACCAAAAGCATAAGACATACGTAAATAAAAAACCTACACTAGCATAAAACAATCATAAAAGAAGCACCATCTCAGCAATAAAACAGCGTAAAAAAGGCATCACAACCAGCATAAAACAAGTACACCACTACCATAAAACAAGAGTAAAAATAAGCAATACTACAAACATAAAAATGCGTAAACCTTGCATCCTTACAAGCTTAAAACCATTGTAAGAGAAGCAACACCACAATATATAACCAACGTAAAGAAGCACCACCAAAAACAGAAAACCTTCGTAAAAGAAGCACCACCACAAGAATAGAACAATCGTAAAAAAGGCATCACCACAAGCATAAAAGAAGTACCACTACAAGTATAAAACCATCGTAAAAGATGCACCATCTCAATCACAAAACCAGCGTAAAAGAAGCACCACCACAAGCATAAAGCAACGTACGGAAAGCACTGCTACAAGCATAGAATCATCGTAAAAGAAGCAACAACCTCAATCATAAATCCATCATATAAGAAGCACCAACAAAAACATAAAATCAGCGTAAAGGAAGCACCGCCTCAAGCATAAAACCAGCGTAAAAGAAGCACCAACACGAGCATAAAACAGTCGTAAAAGATTCACCAATAGAAGCGTAAAACAAGCTAAAAATAAGCACCACAACTAGCATAAAACACGTGTAAAAGAGGGCACCACTACAAGCATAAAAACAGCGTAAAAGAAGCACCACCACAAGCATCAAACAATCGTAAAAGAATCACCACAAGAAGCATAAAACAAGCGTAAAATAAGTACAACCACTAGCATAAAAAGAGAATAAATGATGCACCACCTCAGCTTTTAAAACAGCGTAAAAGAGGGACCACACAAAAGCATAAAAACAGCAAAAAAGAAACACCACCGCAATTACAAAACCAGCGTAAAAAGCACCACCACAATCACAAAACTAGGGTAAAACAAACATCACCAAAAGAATAAAACCATCGTAGTAGAAGCAACACCACAAGCATAAAACCAGCTTTAAAAAAATACCACCACAAGCATAAACAATCATGAAACAAGCAAAACCACAATCACAAAACCAGGGAAAAAGAAGCACCACCACAAGCTTAAGACAGCGTACAAGAAGCGCCGCAACAAGCATAGAACCATTGTTAAAGAAGCAGCAAAACAATCATAAATCCATCGTATAAGAAGCACCATCAAAAGCATAAAACCAGCGTAAAAAGTAACAAAACAAGCATAAAACCAACGTAAAGAAGCGCCACCACCAAGAAAAAAAAGCATAAATGAGCACCACCACCACTAGCATAAAACAAGCGTAAAATAAGCATCACTACTAGCATAAAACAGTGCAAGAGAAGCATCAAAACAAGCTTAAAACCATTGTAAAAGAAGAACCACCACAAGCATAAAACCAGCATAAAGAAGCAAAATCAAAAGCATAAAACCATCGTAAAAGAAGTACCACCAGAAGCGTAAAACATTGTAAAATAAGCACCACCATTTGCATAAAAAAAGCACCATCTCAGCATTAAAACAGAGTAAATGAGTCACCACCACAAGCTTAAAACCATCGTTAAAGAAGCATAACTACAAGCATAAAACATGGGTAAAAGAAACACCGCTACAATCATAAGACAAGCGTAAAAAAAGCCTCATCACAATCATAAAGCCAGCGTAAACAAAGCACCAACACTAGCATAAACAAGTGTTAAAAAGCAATACCACAAACAAACAAAAAGCGTAAAAGAGGCACCAACACCACAATCACAAAACCAGCGTAAAAAACACAACCACAATCACAAAACCAGAATAAAAGAGGCTCCATCACAAGCATAAAACCATCGTAGAAGGAGAACCATCACAAGCATAAAACCAGCCTACAAGAAGCACCAACAAAAGGATAATACCAGTGTAAAGATGAACAACCACAAGCATTAAACCAGCGGAAAAGAAGCACCACAACAAGCATAAAACCAGCGTAAAAGAAACACCAACCCAATCATAAAGCAGGCGAAAATAAACCACTACATCAAACATAAAACCAGCGTAAAAAAAGCACCAACACTAGCATAAAACAAGTGTTAAAGAAACACCCCCACAAGCAAAAAAAAACAGCTTAAAAGAAGCACCACCACAAGCATAACTACAGCAAAAAAGAAGCACCACAACAAACACATAAACAGCCTAAAAGAAACAACACCACTATCACAAATGCAGGATAAAACAAGCCACACCAGCGTAAAAAAGCACCACTATAAGCTTAGGACCATCGTAAAAGAAGCAACACCACAATCATAAAACAATCGAAAAAGAAGCACCACTAGAAGTACAAAACCAGCGTTTAAGAAGCACCTGAATAAGCATAAAACCATCGTAAAATTGGCGTCAACACAAACGTAAAACCATCGAAAAAGAAACCTTCAAAATTATAAGACCAGCTTAGAAGAAGCACCCCTCACAAGCAGAAAACCACCTTAAAAGAAACACACCACAAGCATAAAAACAGCGTAAAAGAAGCACCAGTACAAGCATAAAATCATAGTTATAGAAAAACCAATACAAGCATAAACCAGCATAAAATATTAACCACCACAAGCAATAAATTATCGTAAAAGAGACACCACCAGAAGCATACAACACAACTAACTAAAACTAAGCAAAAACTGAGCATCACCTCAATCATAAAACATTGTAAAAAAGACAATACCACAAGCATAAAACCAGAATAAAAGAGGCACCATCACACGCATAAAACAATCGCAGAAGAAGCAATATCACAAGCATAAAACTTGCCGTAAAGAAACACCAACAAAAGGATAATACCAGCGTAAAAGAAGCACCACCACAAGCATTAAACCAGCGTAAATGAAGCACAACAACAAGCATAAAACCAGCGTAAAAGAAGCACCAACACTAGAATAAAACAAGCGTTAAAATAGATCCACCATCAGGATAAAAACAGCGTGAAAGAGGCAACACCACAAGCATAAAAACAGCGAAAAAGAAGCACCAGCACAATCAAAAATCATCATAAAAGAAGCACCACTACAGGCATAAAGTCATCATAAAAGAAGCAATTATACAGGAAAAAACCAGCGTAAAAGAAGCACCACCAGAAGCATAAACCAATCGCAAAAGAAGCATCACCACAAGCATAAAAGTAGCGTAAAAGAAACACAAAAGAAGCACCCCTACAAACATAAAATCATGGTAAAAGAAGCACCACCACAATCACAAAACCAGGGTAAAAGAAGCAGTAGCAAAGGCATAAAACAATCTGAAAAAAGCAACACTTCTAGAATAAAACAAGCGTAAAAGAAGCATCAACTTAAACATAAAAACAGGGTAAAAGAGGCACCATCACAATCATAAAAACAGCGTAAAAAAAAGCACCACCACAAACGTAAAATCATCGAAAAAGAAGCACCACCAGAAATATAAAACAAGCGTAATAGAAGCACTAACTCAAGTATAAAATCAGCGTAAAAGAGGTACCATCACTAGCATAAAACAAGCGTAGAACAAACCACCACAAACATAAAACCAGCGCAAAAGAAGCGCCAACACTAGCATAAAACAAGCGTTAAAAAATAATTACCACAGGCACAAAAACATCGGAAAGAAACACCATCACAATCACAAAACTGGTGCAAAAGAAGCAACAATAAAAGTATAAAACCAGCTTAAAAGAAGCACCACTACACACATAAAGCAATCGTAAAAGAAGCCTCACCACAAACATACAAACGGCATAAAAGAAGCACCACCACAAGCATAAAAGACCAGCGTAAAAGAAGGACCACCACAAGCATAAAACTATCGTAAAAGAAGTACCACCACAAGAAAATGAGGCATAGAACCATCGTAAAAAAAAGCAACACCACAATCATAAAACCGTCGAATAATATACACTACCACAACCAAACTAGGGTTAAAGAAGCACCACCATATGCAAAAAAATCAGCGTAAAAAAACACCAACACTAGCATAAAACCAATGATAAAGATGCATAACCATAAGCATAAAACCAACGTAAACGAAGCACCAACACTAGCATAAAACAAGTGTTAAAGAAACACCTCCACAAGCATAAAACCATCGTAAAAGAGGTACCACCACAAGCATAAAAACCAGCATATAAAAAGCATCATTACAAACATAGAATCATCGTAAAAGAAGCAACACCACAATCATAAAACCATCGTAAAAGAATAACAACCACAATCACAAAACCAGCGTAAAAGAAGTACCACCACAAGCAAAAAAACCATCGTAAAAGAGGCGTCAACACGAGCGTAAAACCATAGATAAAGAAACACCACCAAAGTTATAAAACCAGCGTAGAAGATGAAGCACCCCCACATGCAGAAAACCAGCGTAAAAGAAGCACCTCCACAAGCTTAACACCAGCGTAAAAAAGAACCACCAAAAGTATTAAATTTTCATAAAAGAAGCACAACAGAAAAATAAAACAAGCGAAAACTAAGCACCACCTCAAGCATAAAACAGTGTAAAAGAGGAACCACCACAAGAGTAAAACCAAAATAAAAGACTCACCATTACAAGCATAAAACCATCGTAGAAGAAGCACCATCACAAGCATAAAACCAGCCTACAAGAAACACCAGCAAAAGCATAAAACCAGTGTAAAAGAAGCACCACCAAAAACATTAAACCAGCTTAAATGAAGCACCACAACAAGCATAAAAACAGCGTAAAAGAAGCACCACCATAATCATAAAACGAGCCTAAATGAAACCCTACCTCAAATATAAAACCAGCGTAAAAGAAGCACCAACACTAGCATAAAACAAGCGTTAAAAAAGAACCACTACCAACATTAAAACAGCGTGAAAAAAGATAATAACACAAGCATAAAAACAGCAAAAAAGAAGCACCACCACTTTTAACAAATCAGCGAAAAAGAAACACCATGACAATCACCAAACCCAATGGAAAAGAAGCCCTACCACAAGCATAAAACCAGCGTAAAAGAAACACCACTATAAGCATAGAAAAACCGTAATAGAAAAACACCTCAATCATAAAACCATCATAAAACAAGCACAACAACAATCACAAAATCAGAATTAAAGAAGAACCAGCACAAGCACAAAACAGTTGTAAAAGAAGCACCACCACAAGCATAAAACCAGCTTAAAAGAAGCAGTACAACAAGCAGAAACTATCGTAAAGCTATCAAAACTATCAAAAAACCAGTAAAAAACAAGCATCACAACAAACATAAAACAGCGGACAAAAAGCTCCGCTACAAACATAAAAACATCGTAGAAAAAGCAATACCACAACCATAAATCTATCGTTTAAGAAGCAACACCAAAAGTATAAATCCAGCGTAAAAGAACAACCACAATCACAAAAAAAACGTAAAATAAGAACCACTACAAGTATAAAAAATGCGTAAGAAAACATCACCACAAGCTTAAAACAATTGTAAAAGAAGTACCACCACTACAAGCATAAAACCATGGTAATAAAGCATCATGAAAAACATAAAACCATTGTAAAAGTAGCACAACCTGAAGCATAAAATATCGAAAAATAAGCACCACCTCTTGCATAAAACAAGCATAAAAGAAGAACCACCTCAGCATTAAAACGAATAAAAGAAGCTCCACCACAAGCATAAAAACAGCGTAAAAGAAGCATCACCACAATCACAAAGCAAGCTTAAGAGAATCACCACCACTAGCATAAAATCAGCGTAAAAAAAACAGAACCACATGCATAAAAGCAGCGTAAAGGAAGCACCAATAGAAGCATAAAAAAAGCGAAAAAGAAGCATCTTAAATAGCATGAAACAAGCGCAAAAGAGACACCACTATCAAGCATAAAAACAGCAATAAAAAAGTACACTACTGGCATAAAAGAAGCATAAAAGAGGCACCACCACAATCATAAAACCAGCGTAAAGAAGCACCACCAAATGCATCAAACTATCGTAAAAGAAGCAACACCAAAAGCATAAAACTAGAGTAAAATAAGGAACACCACTAGCATAAAACAAACCTAAAAAAACACAATAATCAGCAATAAAACACAAAAAAAAACACCTCATCATCATTAGAACAAGCAATTTAAGTAAAATACCCAATCAAGGCCGTCAACTTCCAAAAATAAACATTCATAAGGGTTTATTTATTTACTTAGCTTAAAACCATTGTAATAAATGCAACACCAAAAGTATAAAACCAACGTAAAGAAGCAACACCAAAAACATAATACCTTCGGAAAAGAAGCACCATCACATGCATAGAACAATCTAAAAGAAGCACCAATAGAAGCATAAAAGAAGCACCACCGCAAGTATAAAACCATTGTAAAAGAAGCACCATCACAATCACTAAACCAGCGTAAAAGAAGCACCACCACAAGCATAAAGCAACATACGGGAAGCACCGCTACAAACATAGAAGATGCAACACCTCAATCATAAATCCATCGTGTAAGAAACACTACCAGAATCATAAAACCAGCGTAAAAGAAGCACCAAACAAGCATAAAACAATCGTAAAAGAATCACCAATAGAAGCGTAAAACAAACGAAAAAGAAGCTCAACCAGTAGCATAAAACAAGTGTAAAAGAGACACTACTAGAAGCATTTAAAAAGTGTAAAAGAAGCATACCCACAAGCATAAAACCATTGTAAAAGAATCACCAAGACAAGCGTAAAACCAGGGTAAAGAAGCACCA
The DNA here is from genome assembly GCA_015478945.1 of Trachelipus rathkii. NCBI lineage: Eukaryota > Metazoa > Arthropoda > Malacostraca > Isopoda > Trachelipodidae > Trachelipus > Trachelipus rathkii. Next base: position 20,205 of record JABUQX010000146.1, read on the forward strand.
CCACAAGTATCAAACAGTCTAAAAAGAAGCACCACATGAAGCATAAAACAAGTGTAAAATAAGTACCACCACTAACATAAAAGGAACATAAAAGATTCACCACCTCAGAATTAAAACAGCGTAAAAGAAGGACCACACAAAAGCATAAAAACAGCAAAAAAGTATCATCACCACAATCACAAAACCAGCGTAAAAAAGCACCACCACAACCACAAAACTAGGGTAAAAGAAGCACCACCACAAGCATAAAACCATCGTAGTAGAAGCAACACCATAAGCGTAAAAAAAGCGTAAAAAAGCATCAACACAAGCATAAAACCATCATAAAAGAAGCAAAACCACAATCACAAAACCAGGGTAAAAGAAGCACCAACACAAGCTTAAAACATTGTACAAGAAGCACCGCTACAAGCATAGAAACATCGTTAAAGAAGCAACACAACAATCATTAATCCATCGTATATGAAGCACCACCAAAAGCATAAAACCAGCGTAAAGAAGTACCAAGACAAGCATAAAACAAACGTAAAAGAAGCACCACCATAGGCATAAAACAATCGTAAAATAAGCATCACTAAAAGCATAAAAACAGCGCAAGAAAAGCATCACCACAAGCTTAAAACCATTGTAAATGAAGAACCACCACAAGCAAAAAACCAGCCTAAAGAAGCATCATCAAAAGCATAAAACAATCGTAAAAGAAGCACCACCAGAAACATAAAACATTGTAAAATAAGCACCACCTCAGAATTAAAACTGCTTAAAAGAGGCACCACCACAAGCATAAAACCATCGGTAAAGAAGCATAACTAAAAGCATAAAACAAATGTAAAAGGAGCACCACCACAAACATAAGACATGCATAAAAGAAGTCCCATCACAAAAATAAAACCAGCGTAAACAAAGCACCAACACTAGCATAAACAAGTTTTAAAGAATCACCACCACAAACAAACAAAAGCGTAAAATAGGCACAACCACAATCACGAAACCAGCGTAAAAAAACACAACCACAATCACAAAACCAGGATAAAAGAATCACCACAACAAGCATAAAACCAGCGTAAAATAAGCAACATTACAAGCATAGAACCATTGAAAAAGAAGCAACACCACAATCATAAAACGATCGTAAAATAAGCACCACCAGCAAAAAAAAGCATCACAAAACCAGCGTAAATGAAGCACCACCACAATCAGAAAACCATGGTAAATGAAGCACCACCACAAGCATAAATCCAGCGTAAAAAGCGCACCACTACAAGCATAGAACAATCGTAAAAGGAGGAACACCACAATCATAAAACCATCGTAAAATAAGCAACACCACAATCACAAAACCAACGTAAAAGAAGCACCACCACATGCAAAAAATCATCGCAGATGAAGCAAAACCACAAGTATTAAACCATCGTAAAAGAAGCACTAAAACAAAAATAAAACCAACGTAAAGAAGCACCACCAAAAGTATAAAAGCAGCAAAAAAAACACCACCGCAATCATATAACCAACCCAAAAGAAGCATCACCTCAAGCGTAAAACCATCGTATAAGAAGCACCGACACAAGCATAAAACCATCGTAAAAGAAGGACCATAAAAATTACAACAACATATTAAAAGAAGAACCACCACAAGCATAAAAGAGCGTGCAAGAAGCTCAGCTACAAGCATAGAACCATTGTAAAAAAAAGCAACACCACAACCATAAATCCATTGTATAAGGAGCACCATCAAAATCACAAAACCAGCATAAAATAAGCACCACCACTAGCATAAAACAAGCACCTCTACAAGCATAAAAACAGCGTAAAAGAAGGATCACCACAATCATAAAATCATTGTAAAAGAAGCACCACCACAAGCATAAGCCCAGCGCAAAGAAGCACCACCACAAGCGTAAAACCATCGTAAAAGAAGCACCACCACAAACATAAAACCATCGTAAAACAAGAATAAGCACAAACATAATACCATCGTAAAAGAAGTATTACCACGAATTTGAAACCAGCTTAAAAGTAGCAACACAAGAAACATAAAACCATCGTAAAGGAAGCATCACAACGAGCATCAAACCAGAGTAAAAAGCGCACCTCTACAAATATAAAACCATCGTAAGAGAAGCATCACAATGAGCATAAAACAACGTAAAAGAAGAACCACCACAAGCATAAAACAAACGTAAAAGAAGCACCAACTCAAGCATAAACATAGAGTAAAAGCAGCACCACCACAAGCATAAAACAAGCGGAAAAGAAGCACCACAACTATCCTAAAACAGGCGTAAAAGAAGGACCACCTCAAGCATAATGTCAGTGTAAAGGAGGCACCACCACAATCACAAAACCAGCGTATAAGAAACGAAACCACATCCATAAAACCAGCGTAAAAGAAGCATTACTACAAACATAAAACCAACCTGAAAAAGCACCACCACAAACCTAAAACGTACGTAAAAGAAGCCAAATCACTAGCATAAAAAAGCGTTAAAGAGGCACCTCCACAAGCATAAAAACAGCGTAAAGTGGTACTACCACAAGGAAAAAAAAGTTTAAAGGAAGCATCATCACGAACACAAAGCCAGTGTAAAAGAGGCACCACCACAATCACAAAACTAATGTAAAAGAAGAACCACCACAAGCATAAATCCAGCGTAAAATAAGCACCACTTCAAGCATTGAACTATTGTAAAAAGACAAACACCACAATCACAAAAACAGCGTAAAAGAAGCACTACAACATGCATAAAACCATCGTAAAAAAGCACCACCATAACTATATAAGCAGCGTAAAGAAGCACCACCACAATCATATAACCATCGTAGAAGAAGCATCACGACAAGCGTAAAAAACTTAAAAAGAAGACCTATCGTAAGCATAAAACATGTAAAAGAAGAATCACCACAAGCAAAAAAGGAACGTAAAGAAGCACCACCACAAACAAAATCAGCGTAAAAGAAGAACCACCACAATTACAAAACCAGCGTAAAAGAAGCACCACCACGAGCATAAAACATCGCATAAGAAGCAGCACCAAAATCACAAAACCAGCATAAAAGAAGCACCACCACTACCATAAAACCAGCGAAAAAAAGCACCATCACAAGCATAAAACCCTGGTAAAAAAGCAACACCAGAAGCATAAAACAAGCGTAAATTAAGCACCGCAACTAGCATAAAAAAGCCCCACTTCAGCATCAAAACAGCGTAAAAGAGGAACCACCACAAGCAAAAAAAAAACAGCGTAAAAGTAGCACCACAAAATCACAAAACCAGCGTAAAAGAAGCACCACCACAAACTTAAAACCACCACGCATCTAAAAGAGGCACCACTAAAAGTGTAAAGCAAGCTAAAAATAAGCACCACCAAAAGCATAACACAAGCGTAAAAGAAGCATCACTACAAGCATAAAAAACGCATAAAAAAGCATCCCCTTATGCATAAAACAATGTAAAAGAAGCACCACTACAATCATAAAACCAGCGTAAAGAAGTACCACCACATCCATCAAACCATCGGAAAAGAAGCACCACTAAAAGAATAAAACAAACGTAAAAAAAGCACCACCACTAGCATAAAAGAAGAACCACCTCAGCATTAAAACATCGTAAAAGTGGCACCTCAACCAGCATAAAAGAAGTAAAACACTGGAATAAAACAAGCGTAAAAAGAAACAAAACTACAAACATAAAAAAAGCGTAAAAGAAGCATCCTTACAAGCTTAAAACCATTGCAAAAGAAGCAAACCACAAGCAAAAAATTTATTCGTAAAAGAAGCATCACCACAGGCATAAAATCATCGTTAAAGAAGCACCACCACAAGCATGAGACCAGCGTAAAAGAAGCACCACCACAAACATAAATTCATCGTAAAAAAAGCACCATCACAATCACAAAACGAGCATAAAACAGCACCACTACAAGTATAAAACCATCGCAAAGGAGGCGTCAACACAAACGTAAAACCATCGAAAAAGAAGCACCACCAAAATCATAAAACCAGCTTAGAAGAAGCACCCCTACAAGCTGAAAACCAGTGTAAAAGAAGCACCATCGCAATCATAAAACAGGCGTAAATGAAACACTACCTCAAACATAAAAACAGAGTAAAAGAAACACCAATAATAGCATAAAACAAGCGTTAAAAGAGCAACACCACCAACATAAAAACAGCGTGAAAGAGGCAACATAAGAAGCACAAAAAAAGTAAAAAAGAAGCACGAGCACAAGCATAAAATCATCGTAAAAGAAGCACCACCATAAAACTATCATAAAGGAAGCACCTCTACCAGTAAAAAACAGCTTAAAAGAAGCACCACCAAAGGCATAAAACAATCGTAAAAGAATCATCACCACAAGCATAAAAGCAGGGTAAAAGAAGCACCAACACAAGCATAAGACCAGTGTAAAAATGCACCATCATATGCATAAAAACCATCGTAAAAGAAGCAGCACCACAATCAGAAAACCAGCATAAAAATTTTTCACTACAACCAAAAAAATAGCTGAAAAGAAGCACAACCACAAGCATAAAACTAGCGTGAACGAAGAACCACCACAACCATAAAATTATCGTAAAAAAGCAACACCACAATCACAAAACCATTGTAAAATATGCACCATCACAGGAATAAAACAAGAGGGGAAAAAAGCATCACAACTAGCCTCAAACAAGCGTAAAAGGACCACCACCTCAAGCGTAAAAACTGCGTGAAAGAGTCACCACCACAAGCATAAAAACAGCGCAAAAGAAGCACCACCATAAGCGTGAAACCATCGTAAAAGAAGAACTACTGGAAGCCTAAAACAAGCGTAATAGAAGCACCAACCCAAGAATAAAATCAACGTAAAAGAGGCACCACCACAAGCCTAAGACCTTCGTAAAAGAAGCATCTCTACAAGCAAAAAACAAGTGTAAAAGAAGCACCACCACAAACATAAAACCAGCGTAAAAGAAGCGCCAGCACTAGCATAAAACAAGCGTTAAAGAAGCAAATTTTAAAGCATGAAAACATCGGAAAAGAAGCACCACCGCAATCACAAAACTAGCGCAAAATAAGCAACACCAAAAATATTAAACCAGAGTAAAAGAAGCACAACCACACACATAAAACAATCGTTAAAGAAGCTTCAACACAAGCATAAAAACGGCGTTAAAGAAGCCACACCACAAGCATAAAACTAGCATAAAAGAAAAACCACCACAAACATATACCATCGTAAAATAAGTACCACCACAATCACAAATCAAGCGTAAAAGAAGAACCACCACAAGCATAAAAAAAGCACTACCTTAAAAATAAAAAGCGTAAAAGAGGCATCAATACAAACATAAAACCATCAATACAAGCATAAAACAGTATAAATAAAGCGTAAAGAAGCAACACCACAAATATAAAACCAGCGTAGAAGAAGCACCAACAATAGCATAAAACAAGTGTTAAAGAAGCACCACCACAAGCATAAAAACAACGAAAATGAAGCACCACAACAAACACAAAACCAGCCTAAAAGAAACACCACCACTATCACAAAATCAAGGTAAAAGAAATCCCACCACAAGCCTAAAACCAGCGCAAAAAATCACCACTACAAGCATACTACCATCGCAAAAGAAGAAACACCACAATTATGAAACTATCGTTAAAGAAGCACCACCCCAAGTACAAAACCAGCTTAAAAAAGCACCAACACAAACATAAAATCTTAGTAATAGAACCACCACCACAAGCATAAAATAAGCACCACCACAAGCAATAAATTTTTGCAAAAGAGACACCACCAGAAGCATAAAACAAGCGAAAACTAAGCCCTACCTCAAGCATAAAACAGTGTAAAAGAGGCTCCAACACAAACGTAAATCCAGAATAAAAGAGGCACCATCACAAGCATAAAACCATCGTAGAAGAAGAACCATCAAAAGCATAAAACCAGCCTACAAGAAGCACCAACAAACGGATAATACCAGTGTAAAGAAGCACCATTACAATCATCAAACCAGCGTAAAAGAAGCCCCACAAAGAGCACAAAACCAGCGTAAAAGAAGCACCACCACAATCATAAAGCAGACGTAAATGAAACACTACCTAAAACATAAAACCAGCGTAAAAGAAGCACCAACACTAGCATAAAACAAGTATTGAAGAAGCACCACCAGAAGCATAAAAACAGCGTAAAGGAAGCACCAACACAAGCATAATAACAGCGAAAAGAAGCAACACAACAAACACAAAACCAGCCTAAAAAAAGCACCACTACAAGTTTAGGACCATCGTAAAAGAAGCAAAATTACACTCATAAAATCATCGTAAAAGAAGCACCACTAGAAGTACAAAACAAGAGTAAAAGAAGCGCCATCACAAACATAAAACCCTCGGAAAAGTGGCGTCAACACAAGCGTAAAACCATCGAAAAAAAACTTCAAAATCATAAAACCAGCTTAGAAGAAGGACACCAACAAGCAGAAAACCAGCGTAAAAGAAGCAGAACCACAAGCATAAAACAAGCTTAAAATAAGCATTAGCACAAGCATAAAATCTTAGTAATTGAACCACAACCACAAGCATAAACCAGCATAAAATATGCACCACCACAAGAAATAAATTTTAGTAAAAGAAAGCACCACCAGAAGCATAAAACAAGCAAAAACTAAGCATCACCTTAATCATAAAACTGTGTAAAAGAGTCACCATCACAAGCGTAAAACCAGAATAAAAGAAGCATCATCAGAAGTATAAAACAATCGTAAAAGAAGCAAAATCACAAGCATAAAACCAGCCTACAAGAATCACCAACAAAAGTATAATACCAATGTAAAAGAGGCACCACCACAAGCATTAACCCAGCGTAAATGGAGCAACACAACAAGCATAAAACCAGCGTAAAAGAAGCACCAACACTAGCATAAAACTTGCATTAAAAAAGCAAAACCACCAGCATAAAAACAGCGTGAAAGAGGGACACCACAAGCATAAAAGCAGCGAAAAAGAAGCACCAGCACAATAAAATAATTATCATAAATGAAGCACCACTACAGGCATAACATCATCATAAAATAAGCACCGATACAAGTAAAATAAAAACAGTGGAAAAGAAGCACCACCAGAAGCATAAACCAATCGTAAAAGAAGCATCACCACAAGCATAAAAGCAGCGTAAAAGAAGCACCAACACAAGTATAAGACCAGCATAAAAGAAGCACCACAACAGGCATAAAATCATCGTAAAAGAAGCACCAAAACAATCACAAAAGCAGCGTAAAAGAAGCATCACCAAAGGCATAAAACAAGCGGAAAAAAGCACCATTACTAGCCTAAAACAAGCGTAAAAAAGCATCACCGCAAGCATATAAACAGCGTAAAACAGGCATCATCACAATCATAAAAACAGCTTAAAAGAAGCAAAACCACAAACGTAAAATCATCGAAAAAGAAGCACCACCAGAAGCATAAAGCAAGCGTAATAGAAGCACCAACTCAAGCATAAAATCAGCGTAAAAGAGGCACCACCACAAGCCTAAAACCTACGTAAAAGAAGCAACATTACAAGCATAAAACAAGCGTAAAAGAAACCACCACAAACATAAAACCAGCGTAAAAGAAGCGCCAGCACTAGCATAAAACAAGCGTTAAAGAATCACCACCACAGTCATAAAAGCATCATAAAAGAAACATCACCACAATCACAAAACTCTGGAAAAAGAAGCATTAAAAGTATAAAACCAGCGTAAAGGAAGCACCTTCACACACATAAGGCATTCATAAAAGAAGCATCACCACAATCATAAAACTATCGAAAAGAAGTACCACCACAATGACAATAGGCATAGAACCATCTTTAAAGAAGCAACACCACAATCATAAAACCATCAAATAAGAAGCACTACCACAATCACAAAACTAGGGTAAAAGAAGCATCACCACAAGCAAAAAAAAATCAGCGTAAAAGAAGCACCACCACAAGCATAAACCCATCGATAAAGAAGCATAACCATAAGCATAAAATAGCGTAAAAGAAGTACCAACAGTGGCATAAAACAGGTCGTAAAGAAACATCACCACAAGCATAAAAACAGCGTAAAAGAGGAACCACTACAAGCATAAAAACAGCGAAAAAGAAGCAACACAACAAACATAAAACCAGCCAAAAAGAAACACCACCACAATCACAAAACTAGGGTAAAGGAAACCCCACCACAAGCATCAAACTCGCTAAAAAAAAAGCCTCACTACAAGCATAGAACCATCGTAAAAAAAAGTAACACCACAATCATAAAACCATCGTAAAAGAAGCACAATCAAAATCACAAAACCAGCGTAAAAGAAGCACCATGACAAGAATAAAACCATCGGAAAAGAGGCGCCAACATTAGCTTAAAACCATCAAAAAAGAAACACCACCAAAATCATAAAACTAGTGTAGAAGAAACACTCCAACAAGCAGAAACCCAGCGTAAAAGAAGCACCACCACAAGCATAAAACCAGCGTAAAATAAGAACTACCACAAGTATTAAATTTTCATAAAAGAGGCACCACCAGAAAAATAAAACAAGCAAATACTAAGCACCAACTCAAGAATAAAACTGTTTAAAAGAGGCACCACCACAAACGTAAAACCAGAATAAAAGACACCATTACAATCATAAAACCATTGTAGAAGAAGCACCATCACAAGCATAAAACCAGTCCACAAGAAGTACCAACAAAAGATAAAACCAGTGTAAAAGAAGCACCACCACAAGCATTAAACCAGCTTAAATGAAGCACTACAAAAAGCATAAAACCAGCGTAAAAGAAGAACCACCAAAATCATAAAATAAGCGTAAATGAAACCCTACCTCAAATATAAATCCAGGGTAAAAGAAGCACCAACACTAGCATAAAACAAGCGTTAAAAATAGACCACCACCAGCATTAAAACAGCGTGAAAGAGGCAACACAACAGGCATAAAAACAGTGAAAATGAAGCACCGCTACAATCAACAAATCAGCGTCAAAAAAATTCCATGACAATCATAAACCTAATGGAAAGTAAGCCTCACCACAAGCAAAATGAAAGTTTACGAGAGTCCTTAAACGAGAAGGATAAAGAAAATGAAAATTTGAAAGAAGATTTGCAAAAAAGAATAAAAATATCGGAGAACGACATGAGGTTGACAGTGTCAGAGACCTCCTCTGTGCAACAGGTTACGAAAGAAGACATGAATTCAGGAAGTTATATCTGTTTTTACAAAATTACATTCTCAAATATATGTTTTTAATTGAAAAAAAGGTTCAAATCTTAGTCCGTGTTCAAACCTAGATGATTGAGTCTGTGCAGTCCTCAGAGTTTGCTAACTGATTTGGGCAGTTCGCAAGGAGATAACACAATAAATAGAAGGTCAGTCAGAGATAATCGTGTCGGCATATACGGGATTGTATCAGCTGCAGAAAAATTTCGTACGTACTAATTTTTTGCAGGACGAATCTCTGAAAATTTCGAAAGCAAATACTACCTTCTTGCTATGTGAAATAAGCAGAAAGGGAAATGGGTCGGAACGGAGGGATTCTGATTACATCTCCTCGACAAATGGAAATATTGCTTTCAATGGGGATAGCGAATTAACAATAAATAAATGGTTGTTTGCTGTGATAATCTGGGTAGAAGAGTTCATAATGAAATTTCAAGTATAGCTGGAAAAACAACCTGAATGGGCATCGCCAACCATCGAAACATGAAGCTGAAATTGCATTTCTTTTAAACGTAGCCCGGTAACGAGAAGGAATAGAGAAAGAAAGAACTTGAGATTTGAAGGAGTACTAGACCGATTCCTGTGGAATGCAAAATAAATGAAGTGTTTTTAGGAGATACTGTTACTTATGAAAGAGACATGAAAATATGAAATTGGACCGAGGGGCGCCGGTAACATGCAAGTTTATTTCAGAAGAGGCGAGTCATCCAAATACCTTCCATTTGCTTAGGTTCCTTTGTGCCCGATAATAGTTTTTGATTCTCGTATTGTGCAAATAGCCTTCTTGATTTCTACTGTTTACGGAAATGCAAAGGAATAATTAAAGTTCGGGTCTTTCAAAAGAAAAAACCTCGGTTTCTTTCTGTTGAATACCTTTGGCCGTACCTGTTTTACTTATGTTTAGAAGGGGCACTGTCAAGGATCAAGATTTTCCTTGGAGTTTCAACCTGAGGGTATTAAGCGGTTGGATTTGTAGGTCTATAACTTTGGAAAGATTTATTTTCCACATTTGTCTGGTTGCTAGAAGTTAATTAATGGTACGAATATAGGCGGTTTTGATTCTTTGAATATGTTCCTTATGAAAGATGGTTCATTGTTCCAATAACATTATCCCGTGGGAAAACAGGTGTCCCAAGGTGAGAGATTACAACCTGCATGTCCATCTGTAGTAGATCGCGTCAAAAGTCCATAAATACAAGTCATTTGCCTTCTCACGTGCATTCTATCCACTTGTTCACGCACCACATTCACCGTTGCGGGTTGACTCCTATGAAATTCTCTATTGGAAGTGCCACTCTCGTTAGATGGGTTATCGTTATGGAAGATCCGTATTTCTGGTTGAAACTCTAACGCAAAAGAGTTAAGAAGATTTCGGACTGACTGATTAATTCATTTTGAGGAATTATTTATGATTCAGAAGCGATTAGTGCTCTCGCTCACGAGAAGATACTTTAGGAGAGATTAGCAACATCTTGAGAAGATCTTACTGGAAATTATTCTGTATCGCTGGAGAAGATTTGTATACATTCTGAAGTCATCAGAATACATTGAGCTCAACAACGCAATATTTAGAAACTATTATTGAAGAGCGATTTGTGAATTAGAAGCGATTGGTAGTGATGGGATGATCTTTGTAATCTTTGTAATCTGAAGGTGGAAGTTTACCGTTGTGAATTGCACCTAGGCAATTAGGTCTATTTTATTTTTGATTTTAAATAAAAAGAAACCCGGGTTGTCACGTTATTAATTGGCTGAAATCCTGTCTTGTGACAATATATATATATATATATATATATATAGTTATAATATTATATTATATATATATATATATTATATATATAATAATATATATATATATATATATATATATATATTATATTATCTTTATATTATATATATAATATAATTAGTATTATATAATATTAATATATATATTATATGTATATATATATATAATAGTATACTTATATATATATACTATAAGTAAGGTGTCTAGAACTGTGTCGTCGCATTCCCTGATGCGATAGAACGCTTTTCATGCAGCACCACTACTATCAGGAGCCTTGCGAATAATTCGGTCACAATTATTTTTGGAAAAATTTCTTTGTACAACTTTCTTCTCTTCTATCAGTAAAATTAGAATTGATATCACGATATATCTTGTTCCTCTTCGGGATAACAGAGCGCCTGTAGATTAAGCTATGGCAATATATTTCCTCTTGGAAATTTGACTTACTGTATACCGTAGAAGTTCTCTTGTAGGGAAGTCATCAATTGTACGTGTAATTTCTGATTCTCAGCGGCACATACTCTTATCCAAAAACTACAATAGTCGTACAAGGGAAATAATACTTTGCTGGACTGCTTGGTAATTTGTGGGAAAATATATATAAAAAAAAAAGATTAAAAAATTATAATTTTTTATTAAATATAAAACTAGTTCAAATACTACAATAGCTACCCGCAAAAGAATACATTTTTGGAAGCCTTGTAACAATTGTAGGATAGGAAAATGTATAAAATAAAAAATAAAAAACAAAAAATTAATTGGTAACTTTATCCGAAATATTAGATTATGGCCGCAAGATTTTGCTTCGAAGAAACTTTACTTGCTTTTAGCTCGTTATTGGATAAAGATTAAATAGACTTCTCTATTTTTACCACTTTTTTTGTCTTACTTTTTATTTCTATTCCTTTGTTTGTTGTCACTATAGTAAGAATATTCTACTGATGTGCCGCAAGGTTTGATCTTTTCTAAAAGCTGATTCATGCCTATTGTCCATTGGTCGTGGTACGCACCGATCGGAGATTCGGGGTCTATTGGTAATCGCCTTCCTGGGAATCGGATACGGGGTAGGGACTAATTCCCTCCTTTTACCCCTACTGAAATTGGCGCGAGTCAAGTCACTCGGCGCCTACGGGCATCTCCGCTTTTATCAGCAACTCCTGCATGACGTAAGCCAAGCACCACTTTGCTGCTCTTCCTCGGCTCCCTTTAGCTTGCTTAAATTGATATATAGTAGACTACAACTTTTAGGACTCCTTCGTTTTACTACGTGACTGGCCGCTGAGTCGTACCTATTTAAGCCCCGTTATATACCTTTAATACAAATGCTAATTATGATTACTTAGTACGCTTCTTTACGCATTGATTATTTTAGATTTTATGTATGGTAGACTATAACCAACATATATCTTCAATATTTAAATTCTTTATTTTATTTATTATTTGATTTTTTTTTCATACCTTTTTCTCTAAACTAGAATATACAGCTTATCAGGAGGATTGGCGCATGAACAATTCTGTTTCACTCTTTCGCTGTAGCTATTGTTAGTTTTTCGGATTTTTTTTTTTTTTTTTTATTTTTTTTTTTTTTTTTTTATACCAGCTTTTGTTCTGGCTTTGCCAGATTCTCCCACATGTATCCTTGTTCCCTGTAGCTATTGGTAGTTTTTGAGATATATGGATTGAATAGTTGTGGTTTTAAACCAAATATACCTATCATATATAGGATATAATATACGTTTAGGCTCTTCGTACTAGGCCATCAATCGGATAATAGCAGTTACCTGGAAGTCATGGTCTTTATTTGACTGGGCGGTATATGATTAGCCTTATTTTATTCATGATTTGATATTGTGAGCTAGTCATATGTAGTCTATTTGATTGGGGATCATAAGTATCTGCCGTGTTGAGTATGTATTACTACTAGTGACTTGATGTAGTGATTGCTGGGCGTATAGGTGAGTCATATTAACTTAGTATACTTTAAGTATGTTTCAGCTAGTACTATTTCATTATTTATTAGGGGTATTTCTCACGCTAGCTTTTGCGATTAGGTATACTATATATATCTTATCCGGTATTAGCTGGTGTCAATATTTTATCACAAACCTTGTTTTACTTACTTTCCTTTTATGTTTAACGTAGTTTATACATCTGTATCGGTCGGTTTTAACTTTCTAGCTGGCTGGTCTCTCGCCTCTCTCCCCTTATCGCTTTTCTGTCGGCTATGCTTATTATTTTTTTCGCTGCTTTTAGTTTGTTGATGATTCCTCGCACATTCGACGAAATGACTGGTGAGTGAATATTTAAGTCTTACGAGTATGTGGGGCACATTGCCACCGACGCCCTAACGATTCTATTCAACTGATAAAGAGTGTTAGCTGAACGAAAAATGGTTCACGTGAGACGCTTATCACTACTGGTTGCTTCTCATTATAGAGCCTTTTTATATATTTTAGATTGTTATTCCCATTCATATATCAGCTGGAGGTTTTCTTATTTGTAGATGACGAGGAAGGATTTTAGGAAAATAAAAAGTTAACAATTTATATTATATATATCTATACATGGTTATATATATATATACTTTATCCGGTTTATGTATATTATATTATGTATGATTATTATCTTGTAGGTCAATGGCAATTAAAAGAAATCAAGCAAGAATTTTAGAGAGAGCTTATCTTTTGAGCAATACTTGAATAACTAATCTAGTAAATGCTTATTCCTATTTAATATTTTATACTATGGTATTTATTTAATTACGCTTGTGATGGTGATACTCTTTATTGAACGTCAACATGATTTTATGATTAAGGTGATAAGCTTAGTTTTTGCTTGTTTATTATAATTGAACTTATCGAGGTTGATGTCATTTCTCTACAAAAATTTAGTATTCTGTGGTGTGTAGCATAATTTTAATTAGCTGGTATTTATAATAGCTTGAATTAGTTAGTGGTTCAATGGTCAGTTTACTAAAGTTAATGCTTTATGCACAGCATGTTGGCTAATAAGTTGTCGTTGAAACTGCTAATTCCTACAGTAAAAACAACATTGTTTATATTATTGGCGATATGTCTAGCGAGAATATCTGTTCTAAGCTACTTTGGGTATTATACTTTCTCTCTGGTTTCTCTCTTGCTTTTGTTGTGTTTTCTTTTTTGTCGCAGATACTAGGTTTAATTATGTATTTTTTTTTGAATATGTTTTTTTATTTACGATCGGTTAAATGGTTAAACGCTTGTGTTGACTAGCGCTAAAACCTTCAATAGTCCGAAGGTGTCATGGAGTCGGTGGTGCGTTTTGCTCGGTTGGCCGCTCTCTCTGGAATAGGACTGCCGACTGGGGTGGGGACTTGTATATTACCTTCCTAGTCTGGTGCTTCTTTTCGAATAGTGACATCTCTATGAGTTAATTGGCTCCTTTTACGAGAGATCCCCTCAAACCGCTCTTTGGGTAGTGGTTGTCTTTTGGTTTAGGCCTCGGGTGGTCCTTTTCCTGTGAGCCTATGCTTCTTTTCGCGCTCGGTGTTAGACGCAGAGTACTCCTCGGTGCTTTCTTCTACCCCGTCGTGCTCGAGCCCTGCGCGTTATTAATTTGGTTGAATATCTTGGTTTATTGCTTTCTTGGTGGAAGAATTCTTAATAGCTAATTACTTTTTGCTAGTTGTTGGAGCTTCTCAGAGCCGTGACGGTGGGAGCATTGTAGGGCGGGTTTTCGACTGTCAGGGATCCTTCTCGATAGGGGGTAGTGTCAGAGGAACCGTATCGTTCTCATTTCGCGCTGACACCCTTTTATGATTGTGGTGGTGCTTCCAAAGACCAAAGAAGTGGGGTTTGGGTTCACCCGGACGAGGCAGGTTTGTGGGCCTTTGTGGGGCTTCCTTCCGAGGTGGGGGAGATTACGCTGCGTTTGCACCCGTCTGATTCTAGCTAGGAGATGGCCGAGAGACCTCGCTGACTCTGCCATCTTTTTTGCCTTGTGTTTAACATCGGTAAGCCGCTAGGAAGTATTACTTTTACACGTTATTATAAAATAATAAGAATTTTGTTGCTTTTACCTTTTACGACTGAATTATAATAATAACATTAATTAAGAAAATAAGAGGAATACTAATCACACAATGTTAATAACGAGTTTTCATCCACTTCTGCTAATAGAGAGGTTGCTCGCTATTTTACCTATATCATTCTGAGAATATATATCTCGGTTTTATCTGTGGATTGGAATGCCTGCCTGTTTGCTTATCCTACAGCTTGTACATTAATTGCTGATAGATACTCGTGAGTATCTTCATCTCCAAAACATGGAAGTTCTGGTACCAGCTATCATACCTTGCGGTATGGCGTACTACTGCTATAGTACATTTCAATTAACCCTGCTAAAATAATCCAGCGCTATATAGAAAGAGCGGGCTAGATTATAGCTATCATCATATAGGTACCCTCTGGGCGACGTCTTGGGATGTTTCCATACAGCTCTAGCTTCAAGTAAATAGGCGCATTGTCATTTAAGTGTTTATTTATGAATGTGGGATTTATAGGTTAGGCTTGAATAAATATGTATTATTTCCTGCGTGGCGTATGTGCGTGAGGGCTTATTTGTGCCTACGTTATATGATTTTAATTTATTATTACATCTTGATTATATTAGTTGAGTGAATTGTATATTATTATTATCATTTATTATTATTATTTTATATTTGAATTTAGATGTCACGATCAATAATAATTTGATTATTCTTGGTGAATGATTTGTATATTTATGTATTTATTGATTTACGTTCTGATTTTCTAGTTCATTTTGAGTGTGAGTTTATGGGTATTTTACTTTTTATTTATCACCTTATTATTTTTATATTTATTATCATTGTTGAGGTCGGTGTTGATAAATTTTTCTTTGTTAAATATTATATACTGTCAGATGAAATAATGTGCGCTGGTAAGACAATCATGCCACTTTCGTTGTTTTTTTTCTGCCCCTTGCAATGATGAGAATAGTCCTGATACTCAGAACAATGCAATTTTATTCATCGATACGATTAGTCACCGGGTAACGTTTCGCAAACATTAATACCTCGTCAAAACTTAATCTTTTTCAACCTATCTGTACAGCTGTGTTTGTACAAATTTTAGCTATTCTATGTGAGTTATGTAAGGCCTATTTACTTAATAAAATTAAGCCTATATGGTATATATATTAGCCTTTTATACACAATGATATTATTAATTGTATTATTTATTCGCTATATTATTATATTACTATATGATATAAGTTAGGTTATTTCATTATATTATTATTTATTGATGTGCTATTTATTTAGTAATATATAGCTGTTGAGTTGTAGTATTCTTTCTTATTTATAACTGTTATGTATTGTGTTTTAGTAGTTGTACTTATATTTTATACTAGCCAGTAAAGTTATATGATGGTTGAGTTTATTTCACTTTTATTTCTAGTTTTATGCTTTGGTGTGGCTGTCTTTAAACGCTCGATTTTTATGTTTAGTTATAGTTTGTAGTTCTTTTATATCAGATTGTTTTATATATGTGTATATATATATGATTAAATAGAGCGTTAACAATAATCAAGCATGTATTCTAGAAATTAATTAATATTTGCTTTTTGTGTTTCGTGTTTTTATTTTACAATAAAAAAGGTAAAGAGCAATTATACTTTCTTATAGAGAATCAGCTTAATGTTATTGTTCATTACCGTTTTGATGCCATTTTCGTTTGTGCGAGTCAGTACGTTCTAGGACTCTCAACCATTATACTTATTTATTACCGATGGATTTATTTCCACATGACTTTATTTATATGCTTATTCATTTATATTCTTTATAAATACCGCATACTATATATAATGCTAGAGTTGTAGTAAATCTTAATCTTTATTTTAATATCATTTTAATTTATAACTGAGTTTTTTGAAATTAAGTGTATATACATATCTCAAGTACATACTATTAATTATTTTGGCTCGTTTTACGTAAGTAATATATTATAATGCTCCATAAGTTTAACCTCTCAACTGCCGGTTAGAGTGCGTATAATCTTTATTCACATACTGAATATAATATAATTGTTAATAAATTCTTAAAATTATAGTATAATAATATAATGATACTAATATTAATCTATATCTTTATCAAATATATATAATCAGATTATATAATATAGTATTTATATATATACCCATATTATTTATATATTAATTGTAGACAAATTTAAGAAATAATATATCATTTGTTATATTGAGTATTACTCATTCCTAGTTAA
>JABUQX010000147.1:0-20000 GCA_015478945.1 Trachelipus rathkii
ATTATTATTATTATTATTAATTATTATTATTATTATTATTATTATTATTATTATTATTATTATTATTATTATTATTATTATTATTATTATTTAGTGTCATTTACATCATGTCTATTATTATTTAGCCCACACACACACACACACACAAACACACACACACACACCTACACCTACACTTACACATGCACACGCATGCACTTAAACTTTATATTTTTTATTTTTTGTTTTAATACTTTTTTATTTATAATTTTTTAAACTTTGTGATGTAAGAAGAAAAACACAGGGTGCCTGTTATTTTAACATTTATTTTACTGGAATTGTACACGAGGTTTTATTACAAACATATACTTTACAGACCTTAAAGCAGTAAAACAGTAAATCAATGGCGCTGCTGCTTAGCAACAAAGGGCTTAGTAAGGTTTTGTTTTACTGCTTTACTGCTTTACTGCTTTACTGCTTTAATTAATTTCATTATTCATTAATCACTTGACGAGTATGGATGTGGAGAAATTTACGTTCCGAAGTCCGGCTACATACCCCTTTCTGAATCTTTCTTCTGTTCGAGATACTCTTACATAATCATTCACCTTTATTCCTGAATTATCTTTTATTTTGTTTTCTTTTTCATACAGATGTGTTCGATGGCCTCTAGTTTTTGACATTTCTAAAGGAGTTGCCTTTATAGTTCTATGGTAAGATCTGTTATAAGAATAAGCTAGATCGTCCAGTATATCAATATATTTAAAAGTATTCATTTTAGTAAAATACCTATGCATGCGTTCTTTAATAGTACGCTGGACTCTTTCAACTATAGCCGCTGTTTGCAGAAAATGTGTTGTATCAACTATACCATACTCCCAAATAGCTGAAACTCTCGACCCTTGAATTCCATTCCTGAATCTGTCCAGATCGTTTTAGGAGCCTTACGTTCAACCTCTATAATTTCAAGTACTGCAGCTGCAACTGTAGCTGATCTTTTATCTTTTAAGGGCTTCAACCACAAGTATCTAGAGTATACGTCAATAGTAAAAAGTATGTATTGAAATCCTTCATTATAAGAACTATATTTAATCATTTCCGATAAATCTAATTGCCATACACTATCGAGTTGCGGAGATATGGTTTTCCGCGTAGGAAATTTTTTTCTTACAGGTTTATGTAGAGTAAATGCCTCTTCACCCTCTAAATATGCTTTTAACTCTTTTTTCTCAATATTAGGATACCTTAAAGCAAACCTAGTGAAACCCCCAAAACTATTTGGTTCCCTCAGATTATTCATACTAATCACCACCTCCTTCGCCTCCATATTGTATACTCACACACATATAAGCGTTATATATATATATATATATATATATATATATATATATATATATATATATATATATATATATATATATATATATATATATATATAAATATATATATATATATATATATATATATATATATATATATATATATATATATATATATATATATATATATATATATATATATATATATATATATATATATATATATATATATATATATATATATATATATATATATATATATATATATATATATATATATATATATATATATATATATCACAAAAATGTGATATAAAGTTAAAAGGGTTAAAGAAAAAGGTCTAAAATAACATATTTATTTATATACAAGCATTACAACTAAATAATCAGCATAAAAAGCATATATATATATATATATATATATATATATATATATATATATATATATATATATATGATAATACATAATTACGATTTAATCCAACTAGGTTTATTATAAGGTGTTTTTCTTATTCTTCCTCTGGTAACACGTTTAAATTTATCTGAAGCGTAAGAAGTACCTGAGGGACTTGAATCAGGTCTTGGCATCTTTGGGATATTATCCAAGTCTGCTAATCGTTGTGTATTTAAGATTAAAGTTCTGGGAAAATTAATAGTCTGAAGTTCTTGTTTGATCTCATTCCATTGTTGCACATCCATCACATCACGTGAGAGATCAGCTATCAAATCCACAATATTTGATCCTTTAACTATTTCATCATCAATGATGATCTGCCCTGATTCATTCAAAGATAATTGATCTTTTAAAATATTATATAAAGCTATTCCTGATTTACGCACTCTAAAAAATTTACAATATGTTAATTTCTAAGAGTTTGAAATTGGTCCAAAAAATTCTACGTATTCAATATGTAAAAGCATAAATGAATAGGGAAATGATGGAAATATACAATAAAAATTAAAAAAAGCAAAAAAAATGGCAATAATTATTTTATAAAAATTTCTTAAAATGGCGGTCTACTGGACATAAGATAACCGTTATATAAATGTTTTAAAGCTATGTGTTCTAGGGTTTTAAATAAAGCTATTCCTGATTTACGCACTCTAATAGGTAAGCTCTCCTCTAGGATATTTTTAAATCTATCTTCATTTTTCACTTCAAGTTTTATTTCATTAGGCATATTTGCATCATCGGATATCGGAATACGTAGTGGTACATGTAGATGCAAGTCTTTAAGATCTATCAATTTTTGTATGGCATCCTGGTATAAGATGCGTTTCTCATGAATGTTAATGTCTGAATTTAATATCCTGTACACTTCTTTCTCGTAATTGGTTATCTGATCAACTTTAGGATCATATAAGCTATGAGGTAGAGGCTGCTGAAAAGATAATGATTCGTTCACAATATAAGGATTCTGCTGGTGCAACTGTTGTCGATGTGAGAAAGAGGTTGTAATGTGTCATTGTTAAGGCTGCTAATATCATGCATCTGTGATTTGTGATGATCTGATCCATGTGATTGTGGATTTTGCAGTGTGAGCTAATATGGGCACCATAGAGGTTGTGAATAAACCGAATCTGAGGAATTGAATTCTGTACAGCTGCTGTATTATTATACTTCATTTTCTCATACTCATTATATGGAAGTACAGCAACCTTCTTCATCATGGGGACATCCACTTAGTTATCAGTGGAGCTATAACGGAGAAGAGTAATGGCAGGAATACGCCTCCTCCTTTCTGTAGTAACTTCTTTTTATTTTTCAGATTTTTAATGTTGAGGGAGAGTTTTTTAATGATGTTTCTATGGCTTTACCTTCTGAGGTCTGTTTAAAGGGACATTTCCTTTTATAAGATTTAAACAAACTCGCAACACACTGGATGAATTTCTCATCCTCCCTAATCAGTTTACGTTTTTCAGATGGTTTCAGCTTTTTAAATTTTTTTATAAGAGGTAAATACTTTGCAACTAGAGCACTCATTATTCAGGTATGTATACAGTTTCTATCTCATAGGGAAGAATGTTGGTACGGAGCAGCACTCTGTACGTGTTTTTCACACATCAAATAACCGTGAGGGATCGAGGTAACCTCTTTATATACTTTTAAGAACTCTTTCCTTTGAAGGGGAAACATTTGAGTTGCCAATACATTAATTTGACTCATGTCTCTTCTCTGTCCAAACAACAGTAAATACTGTGTGTTTAAAGAAACACTTCGCATATGCTTGCTTTGATGAAAAATATTCTGCGTTATGAAAAACACAGATATATTTAGATGGTGAGAATAAACTGTGAATGCTTCTGCTATTTCCAAATTCAATTTGTGCATTAAATCATCTAATACAATAATTTTGTGTCCATGTATATTGTCCAGCGACCTAATATCGTATATGCCTTCATGAAATTGAATCACATCTTTATATTCCTTTAAGAACTCTTTCCTTTGAAGGGGAAACATTTGAGTTGCCAATACATTAATTTGACTCATGTCTCTTCTCTGTCCAAACAACAGTAAATACTGTGTTTAAAGAAACACTTCGCATATGCTTGCTTTGATGAAAAATATTCTGTGTTATGAAAAACACCGAGATATTTAGATAATAAACTGTGAACGTTTCTGCTATTTCCAAATTCAATTTGTGCATTAAATCATCTAATACAATAATTTTATGTCCGTGTATATTGTCCAATGATCTAATATCATATATGCCTTCATGAAATTGAATAACATCTTTATATTCCTTAAATTTTTCCTGATAAACATTATAACACCATATTATTTTTACAGGGGCACGTTCAAAAATCTCCATTTCCTTTAAAATATTTAATAATAGAAAGGTTTTACCACATCCTGTCGGACCTGCTACAAGACATGTAGCCGGACTTCGGAACGTAAATTTCTCCACATCCATACTCGTCAAGTGATTAATGAATAATGAGATTAATTAAAGCAGTAAAGCAGTAAAGCAGTAAAGCAGTAAAGCAGTAAAGCAGTAAAGCAGTAAAGCAGAAAGTTAAGCCCTTTGTTGCTAAGCAACAGCGCTATTGATTTACTGTTTGCACTGCTTTAAGGTCTGTAAAGTATATGTTTTTAATAAAATTTCGTACAATTTTAGTAAAATAAAATGTTAATATAACAGGCACCCTGTGTTTTTCTTCTTACATCACAAATTTTAAAAATTTATAAATTAAAAAGTATTTAAACAAAAATAAAAAATATAAAGTTTAAGATAATGTGCATGTGTAAGTCTATGGTGTATGTAGGTGTGTGTATGTGTGTGTATGTGTTGTGTGTGTGTGTGTGTGTGTGTGTGTGTGTGTGTGTGTGTGTGTGTGTGTGTGTGTGTGGGCTAAATAATAATAGACATGATGTAAACTAATAATAATAATAATAATATAATAATAATAATAATAATAATAATAATAATAATAATAATAATAATAATAATAATAATAATAATAATAAAAATAATAATAAAAAATATAAAAGAGAACAATGTTAATAAATATATGATGTAAAGCAGTAAAGCAGTAAAGCAGTAAAACAAAGCCATACTAATCCCTTTGTTGCTAAGCAACACCGCCATTGATTTACTGTTTTACTGCTTTAAGGTATGTAAGTTTGCAAAAAAACATTACAATTTTAGTAAAAATAAAATGTTTTTACTAACATTACAATTTATAAATAAAAAAGTATTAAAACAAAAATAAAAAATATAAAAGAAAACATAATGTTAATAAATATATGACGCTTAAGTGCTGTAAAGCAGTAAAGCAGTAAAGCAGTAAAACAAAGCCTTACTAAGCCCCTTGTTGCTAGGCAATTGAGCTATTGATATACTGTTACTGCTTTAAGTTCGTTATTCATTTAAGGTTTAATAAAAAAATGTTTAAGTATGAAGTAAAAATGAATGACTCATAGTATATTTGAAAAGAAATTCTTTGAATAGTTTACCTTGATATCATATTCGTCGTTCCGCAGTATGTGCATATGCAGGTACATGGCAGCGGTGCTGAAATATTCATATATTGCCTACTGCAACGAGACACATGATATCTTACCTTTGTTTTTAGCAGATTTCATGACAGGCTCATATAGACTGACTCAAGCTGTTTGTGTTACCTTTAATCAGTAACTCTTTGATATGATACTGTCGTGCTAAGTGTGAAAAAAAATAACTCATACTGAGACATCATGCTTTGTAATATACACCATTCAGTTCTCTTGCTTATAACAGGGTGACTGCCAATATTAGAGGCTGTTCATGATCCAGGGTAGGCTAGAAAAAGCTAACTCATGAGCATAAAGCAACATAATCTGCTAGTCGTTCTCTTTTGTACCAGCTAAGGGTAGGCACCCTCTTCAGGACTGTTAAATCAGGGAGGCTGAAAAGGCTGGTATCAGTTCCCAGCATATGTGTGCTCGCGGCACTATGTAGCTCACTTGACTTTATATGCTATCTGCGCTAGCACTCACTTGTCGCTCCATTTTAGCTCTATAACTCATAGAATACTCACATAGAACACTAATAAGGCTCTGGGCCTCCTTGAGTGATTAGGAATATCAGAGTTGAACGTCAGCTGAACCATCAATATGCTGAGTGTCAGATGACATCAAAAATTGAACCGATAAAGATGAACCGTCAATATAGATTGTCAGATCAGACCATAAAGTTGAGCTATCAAAGTTGGGCCATCAAAGATGAACCGCCAAAGCTGAGGTACCAAAGTGACATCAAGATGAGCATCAGAGATGAGGCATCAAAATTGAGCTTCGAGTGTGTGAGTATGTGTGTGTGTGTGCGTGTATATGTGTGTGTGTGACATTGTGTGTGTGTGTTGTAAGTGTAAGTGTCTATGGGTGAGTGAAGTGTCTATGGGAGAGAATTGCGTAATTATCTATGGTTGGTGTAGTGTGAGTAATCTATACCAGGTGAGTTATTATGTGATAGTGTCATAGTGTGTGTGTATATAGTGTAAGGGTAAATTGCAGGTGTAGTGATCTTACATAAAGTGGCACAGTGTTATGAGGTGTATACTGTGTAATGGCATAAGTATATTGTATTCTGTGCTGTGTTTGTGTGTGTGTGTATGTGGGCATAGGTTGTATGTGTGTGTGGTGTGAGTGTAAGTGATATATATATATATATATATATATATATATATATATATATATATATATATATATATATATATATATATATATATATATATCTATATATATATATATATATATATATATATGTATATATATATATATATATATATATAAATATATATAAATGTTATATAGACTTTAAATAAAAGATACCTGTTTCTCAGGTCTTAGCGTGTACCTGTGGGTTAAATACCCTGTACTTTCCAAAGTGGTAAGTGGTCGAGTTCTACTTGGGTTTATATTTTGAATTAGCCTCAGGGCAGAAGTCAATCATGAAAATCTTAGTCCAATGGGACACAAGCAGACGATAAGAAGACGATGAAGTCGTGAGTGCGATGGTGTGTGTGTGTGTGTGTGTGTGTGTGTGTGTGTGTGTGTGTGTGTGTGTGTATACGCCGTGTGTGGGGTATGGTGTGTTAGTGTATCTTATGGCCATTGTATGTGGGGTGGTGTGAGGGGTGGATAATCGGTAGACTCGACCTTAGGGACGATAGGTGTTGCGACGCACTTATCGCGACCTGTTCAAAAGGACAGTCACCTCAGCAGGTACCACGTCAAGTGCATATGTGCTCAAACTTATTCTACAATCTCAGACCTGCAGTTATTTCTGAATATGATGATCAAAAGGTCAAATATCAGGTCAAAAGCTCATCAAAGGGAGCTAGCTCACTAAAGGAGTCAAAATTGAGCTGCAAACTAAGGGGAGGCACATTACAGCAGTTTGCTACCTGCAACAATCTAGCTACCATACTCGAAGTCCCAGAAGAGGTATATATATATACACAATTGCCCCTGGAGAGAATATGGGGTCGAGGCGACGATCTCCCGCACGATCTCCGCGCTGGGAAAGACCAATGCCATAATCTTTCCCAACATAAACCTTATGAAAAGTTACAATGGATTATATACCTTTTGCACTAGTATTGAAATTAAATATGAAGTTGTGCTTGAGAAGACATCAAGAATTTTCTTATGCCTGCTAGGAAGTCTGTCTGCTCATGGTCACATTAATGTCTGCCCAGCATTCATCTCCTTGGAACACTAATTGGAGAGACAGGCCAGAAATATTTCCTTTAGTTTGCACCAGGCGTGGTAACATTTTTATGCTCCACCAACTGATAGGATCGTGTTTAGTTCTATCGTGTTTCATTGGTGATGGTTTTAATCATTCCACTACATCTTTTGTGTGATAATGTTTTTCTCATCACTACTGGACTGTGAAGTCTTTACATTGAATCTGTTATTATTTGAATTATTGAAGAGTGTTGGTTCTGTATATTATTTGGTTTTCTTTTCAATGAACAGCTAATTAATAGACTATTCAGTTGAGACTTTTCCGCTACATACAGTGACCATTAACTTGTTCTAATATTATTACAAAAACTTTATAACAGGGATCTAAGTAAGTTGCAATAATGCTGAAGGTTGATGTAAATTTCTGAACCAAAGCGCTTTCTGATCAGATGCTTTGTGCTGTTATTTTAAACCATCGTGTTCAAGGCTTCAGAAGATGGTTCAAAATGATTATAGCGTTAAGATTAATGGGTATACATCAGACAGAAGCTGTATGGATTTGCTGATTTTTATCCTAATCTCGCTGACTCTGTTGACAAAATTATTATGAACTTTATTTTAGCGATCATGAGTCACTATTACACAATTGATCAAATTCTCATCTATATTTAAAGTTTCTTTTAAGATTCATCTTCAATATTTATTATAAATTCTTCATCATTTAAACAATAAATATCTTTTAACATCACGCTGTGCTTTGGATAGATCTGGATCTTCAATGTGAAATGATCTTTTGGTGGTCACGGGTGTATGCGGATATTATATCATCAGTATGGCATTGTTTTTCTGATATTGATATATTAATTTTCTTCTTCATAGAAAAAGAGTAGAAAGAAAAGAAGGTTAAACCACCTATTAGATTCTCAATCCTCATACAAACAAACTGGACTTTAATTTTTAAGGTGAGTAGGCAATTTGAGGTGATTTGCTCGGATATTTGATTTGGTAATGAGAAGGCCATTATCAAATGGCGAAGGCGATCAAAAGTCATTCAAATCACTTACGGACTATTCTATAAAAATATTATTTTATATACAAATTGTATTTCTGTCAAGAGATATGTTTCCCCGCTGAACAAGACTCGAAGAAAGGGGCAAAACTCTTTATATAAAAACTAATGCCATCAAAAATAAATGAGGAACAGTCAAAACTGACCTTTTTAATAGCAAAATGAAAGTAAAGAGAGGTTGACCAAATTGTCGTTAGTGGAGGTTCCTATCAGTTTGTCAGAAGCCTTGACATAATTAATCATTATATTATATATGACCAAAATTGATAAACACCTGACATTTATATAATAATTTCATTATCATTTGTTTGATTCTTAATGTCTTTGCTATAAATAAGTAAAAATATGATGGTCAGTCACTATCCATTGACTTCCTCAACCCAGATTTGGACCAGCCTTACACTTGAATACCGTCATTATTTTCATTACAATGCAATACAAAATTTGGCAATTGGAGAAGTAAATATAAAGAATTTTACCTCATCATTCTTTCACCAAATGTTTACATTAATTGTATCCTTGGCCTCCTGTGGCAAACCCTTCCGAAAATTAGCAATCCTATTGCTGAATCAGATAAAACCCATATCCTCTGATTGGCCTTTTTGCTATTTATTACTAACATTCACCAAGTATACCATTGGTCTGCTATAAAGAATTTATTGAATATCTATTATCAATAAAGTAAATGGTGTGAATTTGTATCGTCCTCTGAAAACCTTTATCTAGAAAACATTCTAACTCTTGCTTTCCTCATGCTTTACCTGAGAGCCCTAAATCATTTTGTTGCTCCTGTTTGCTCACTAACATACCATCTATGTCTTTGCTAATAGTTTGCTATTTTGTGGACAATACTCTAATACCTAGTTATTTTAGCTGTTGTGCAATTTACCTGTCTTTGTCTTGTAAAGTAATTTATTCTCTTCAACATTTATTAAGCTGTCTTTGTTTAACACTGGGTCAGCTATTTTTCCAGTCTCTTACTCATTTAACTAAATCATTTTCTTAGTCACAGATAAGCCAATCTACATACATGTGAGTTAAATTTTATTGAATAACTAGGTTCAGGAACCTTACATTTTTGTAAAATTGTTTATATCTGCCCTAAAATTTATTAGATCATTAATCCTTTGTAATCATTATTTCTTATTAGACCAGTACTTTGGTGTCATCTGCAAACTTAGAAAACTTTACATTTAGTCCCTGATCAAATGTTTACTATATATGAGGAACAATAGTGGCTGCTTACTGAACCAGCAATACCACTCTCGCATTTATTCATGATGTCTTACTGTCAATTTTAGTTGTACATAACTCATTCTGACACTTTTAATCCAGTCATGTATATCAACATATACATTACCAATAACTTCTTCATCAGCTATGTGGGGAACCTTATCAAAAGCTCTGTAAGTCTAAATATATAATACTAACTGGATCTCCTCGTTATTAAGATCAATAGTGTATTCCATAAATTCTTTATGAGTTTGTCTGACAGGACCTACACTTTCTAAAACCATGCTGGGAGCCATAATATCTTATTGCCAAATATTTCTCTATATGACATTTCAGTAACTTTTCCAAAACTTTTATAAGAGATGTTAAGCTAACTGGCTTATAATTTCCAAAATCTTCCTTACTTCCTTTCTTATAAATAGGCAAACATATGCTGTTTTCCAGTCGTCTGGTACCTTACCAAATGTTATAGATTGCTTAAAAAACAAATACAGTGCCTTTGCAATGCTGAGGCTCTCTCCTTCAAAGGAATTCTCTCCTGTTACCATTAAAGGACCTGCAGCTTTACTTGGGTCAATATGGTCCAGTAAAGATTTAATATCTTTTACCTCAAATTCAAATTCTGTAAGTCTATTTGTTACATGCATACAAGAACTATTAGTCTCCAAACTATTATCTAATCTTTCCTCAGTAAACATTGAAGCAAAATAAGCATTGAAAATGTTGACCAACTCCTTATCTGAACTCACTAAATTTTCACCAATTTTAATTGGACCAATTGTCCTATTCTTACTTTTAAATTTATAAAGGCTAAAAAACTTCTTCAGGTCCTTATTATTATTCCTTGCTAAAGTAATTTCAGCCTCTCTCTTTGGCTTCCTTATTGACTGGTTGATCTCATTTTTATTTATCCTATACTTTTTTCTAAATCATCCTCCCTATTACTACCCTTGAATATTTTAAAACATCTACGTTTTTCATTGATTTTCTCTCTTATCTCTCTCTATTCCACCAAACAGGTTTTCTCTTCGCCACCTTAATGGGTTTATCTTTAAAACATACTGACTGAATATTCATTAAAATTTGTTTAAAATGTTCCCACATGATAAAACAGTTTTGGTCTTTAAACTCTTTATCCCAGTCAGTTGTACTAAGCATGTCTCGAAATTTGGTAAAATCGCTATTTCGGAAATCTAAGATGTTTTCCTTATTAAATTTATAAATTTTATAATAGACAACTTTTTGAGCCAGATGATCCATGAACCTACCAGATAAAATTCACTGTTAGATTTCAATATTAGAATTCGACACGACCTTTTTGGATATGTTTCAGTCAGTGGAGAATTTAGGAATTAGTAATCAAAATATAATAAGATTAAACAAGAATGTAATATCGAGAACAAAATTGGAAGTTAAAAAGAAAATATCTTATATTTACGAAATAGCGGTTTTACCAAATTTCGAGACATGCTTAGTATAATTGACTGGGATAAAGAGTTTAAGTCAATTCTGGTACTACCGTCCTTCACGGAATTCTACCATATATACCATCAGGACCTGCAGCTTGGAATGAAACCAAGTAAAGATTTAATATCTTTATCTCAAATTTAAAATCTGCAAGTCTATTTTATGCATACATACCAGAACTTTTAATCTCACTATTATCCAATCTTTCCTGAGTAAACATTGAAGCAAAATAAGCAGTGAAAATGTTGACCAACTCCGTATGTAAACACTAAATTTTCATCAATTTTAATTGGACTAATTGTCCTATCTTACTTTTAAATTTACAAAAGCTAAACTTCTTTAGATTCTTATTACTATTCCTTGTTAAATTAATTACTGCCTCATCTGCAAATACTCTTATTGACTGATTTATGTTCATTTCTATTTTTCCTATAATTTTCTAAATCATCGTCACTATTACTACCCTTGAATATTTTAATAAAACATCTACTTTTCGCTGTTGAGTTTTCTCTCTTATCCCTCTCCCTATTCCTGAAACAGGTTTATATTCACCACAATAATGGGTTTATCTTTTGAAATATACTGACTGAATATTCATTAAAATTTGTTTAAAATATTCTCACATGATAAAACAGTTTTGGTCTTTAAACTCTTTATCCCAGTCAATTATACTAAGCATGTCTCGAAATTTGATAAAATCGCCATTTCGGAAATCTAAGATCTTTTCCTTATTAACTTGCAATTTGGGCCCAGATATCACATTCATGTTAAATCTAATTATATTATGGTCACTAATTCATAAATTCTCCTCAAATGTATATTCTATTAGTTTCATCTTTAGGTATTAAATCTAACAATTTATCAGTAATATTTAGCAAATAATGAATCATCTGGCTCAAAAAGTTTAGTATACGATTTATAAATACAGAACTACTATGGTCCATATTAGACAAGGAATCCCATTGAATGTCAGGAAAATTAAAATCACCCATTATGACTATACCACTATATAGTGGGATACTGTGTCGTTATTTCCATTTCCGCATCTAATTCTTGACTCTGGCCAGGAGGTCTATAAAATGCCCCTATTCTGTATGATTTATTGTAAGGATATCTACCCACACAGATTCAACATCATGATTAGTTTTAAAGTCAGTCATTAATACAGATTGAATATTGCTTTTAACATAAAGCGCCACACCACCACCCTTCTTTCCTTTACGCTGGTATAAATAAAGTGAATATCCGTCTATTTCATATTCCTGAAAGGAGTCTCCATATAATTCTTCATTAACCCATGCCTCAGTTATGCAAATAATGTTTAGATTTTGATTTTGATTTTTTTGATTTTTTGAGAATCGTGACGTCACGCGAAATATAATTTGTAAACAAACTTTTTTTTTAAGTTCGATTAAGTATTATTTTTAACCTTAGGCCCTATATCTGAGTTCAAAATCTTAAAATAGGGCTTATAGTCTATGACACAATGAAACAGTAACACTGAAGAGTGTTATTTGTAATAATGAAAATAATATATTACATCAGAAATAAAAGAAACGTTTGAAACATGATCTTTTGTTGACATTTTTATAGTGAAGAAATTTGAAACAGAGTAGCCTTGCTATGATATTATTATTCTAATTTTTTATTTCTATTGAATTAAATCACTTAAATATCCAAAAAAATTAAAAAATATATATAAAAAAGCAAAAAATCAAAACAAGCAAAAAATCATGATTTTTGGAGCAAAAAAATCAAGTGAAGAAATCAGTTGAAAAAATCAATTGATTTTTTCCGTGCCATCCCTGGTCTCTATACAAATCTTCATTAACCCATAGTTCAGTTATGTAAATAATATCTAGATTCTTCTTTATGGCATAATTTATCAGCTCATCTTTTTTATTTCTAAGGTTATGAGCATTTGTATAAAAGTATTTGATATCACTGGACGACAGGAATTTTGTTAAATGGATATCATGAACTGTTTTTTATGTATTTCGGTACGCTGAAAACGAATATAACCTCCAAATTTGCACATCGGGCTTAGTTTTTTTTTTTTTTTTTTTTTTTTTTTTTTACAGTTGTCACCACCACTCACGGGCAGAGCCCTATTCAGGGAGGGGTGTTGCACGCTAAAATTTCATCCACTAGCGTAAGTGCGCAAAGATGACAAAGACGCAGGGCTTTAAAGTGAGGGAGATTAAATTCAGCAGGAAACACAGGAGATGGAAGAGAATTCCACAGAACAGATGTGGCAGGAAAGAAGGAAGCACCGCAACGAACTAGCCTGGAGTTACCTACATCAACACAAAACTCGTGCGCAGACACAGCATCCCTTGTGATACGAGGGCGTCGTAAAGGTGGTGGTACGCAAGTGGTAAGTTCCCTCGAACACCTGCCGCTGCGGTACCTATAGAAAAGAGATAAAGCACCAACATCGCGCCGCAAAGATAGAGGATCAAGTGAACTGGAAAGTAGAACAGTTTATAAGCCCTTAAGACGCAGTCGACCCTGTCCAAAAGCCAGGTGAGAGCCACCCCAGATATGAGAACAGTACTCCATACAAAGGCGGATGAGCTGGAGTAACTGAGAAGAGAAAAAAAAATCTCGCAGTCAACAGAACTTCCAATTTCTTTGAGGCCGCCCTTAACCGTTGTGATGTGAGGTTTCCAAGACATTTTTTTGTTTATGTTAAGGCCAAGGATGTTTATATTGTCAACAGGAGAGACGAGAGAGCCGTCGAAAGAGATAGGAAAGTTAGAAGTATTTTTGATAGAGAGATATGAAGAAGTTGAGTTTTTAAGAATTGAATTTCACAGGTTGAGACGACCCCAATCGGAAATTCTATCAGTCGGCGAAATAGAAGATCGGAAGGTCAAGACGAAGGCAGTTCTAGAAGTAAAGGAGCAGATTAAATGGGTTTGAAGAATGAAGGAGTCGAGTCATCAATATGAGTGGATAAGAGAGTTAGATGTGCAGGTGAGAAGATCATTAATGAAAGTAAGAATAAAGTAGGAGATAGACAGAACCCTGAGGAACACCACTATTAACAGAAAAGAAGAAGAAGTCGCCCATCAACTACAGCCGATATTGAGCGACTTGAAGGAAAACTAAACATAAGTAAGCAAAGAGAAGGAGGAAACCCAAAGGAGGGGGAGCTGTGACGAGTGCCATACCCGGTCAAATGCTGTGGATTGTCAAGCGCCACCAAGCAAGTCTCCCCATACCTAAGGCGGAAAACCATAAATCGGTTAAATAGGAAAGTATATCACCCAGTAGACCTCGAACGCCCGAAAACCATTACTGCTGTGGAAAGAGATGAGATTCAGATGGTCTAAGAAGTGAGGGTGAGAAGGTTTCAAAGATCTTAGAAAGAATACAGGTAGAGCTATAGGGGGATAGTTAGAAGGATCAGAGCGACTACTCCTCTTTTCGGAATAGGTTGGACATGTGCGTGCCCAGCTCTGAGGGAAAGTATTCGCATTCAGGACATGGTGAATATAGTTGAACCTGAGGGGAGGGGCCAGCTCAGGCTCCCTCAAAACTCGGGAGGGATGCCATCCGGGCCCCCGCCTTTAACGTTCATGATCTGAAGCCGCGCGATCAAAGTATGTGCAGGCAAGGAACATGGGACACCTGGAGGAAGGGTGGAGAGAGTACCAGATTGTCAAGGTTGGGGTGAGGAAAATAGGAGGCCGAAAGAGATTGGCCTTTTCAGTTGGAGAGTTATCAACAGAGCAATAAGAGGAGGAAAGGCAGATTTGCAGAAGTTGTTAGAGATGTTTTTTTGGCAAGAGGCCAGAAAGATTTGTGTAATTTTACATATTTCATAAACTAACAATATAATTCACAGAGTGTAAAATGTCTTGTTTTGTTTAACTCTATTTTCTTGCGATTTTATGAAAAAAAGGTGATCGCCAGCAATATAAAGCGTATAATAAGTAGGAACCAAAAAATAGATAAAATAAACGCCAAACATGATAAAACATGTTTAGCGAACTCGATAAAAATAAACCTCGGTCCGACGTTTTTCATGAGTCATTTGCCTTCAGTTTGTATCTGGACGTTGAATGTGAAGTGTGTGATATTAATATATATATATATATATATATATATATATATATATATATATATATATATATATATATATATATATATATATATATATATATATATATATATATATATATATATATATATATATATATATATATATATATATATATATATATATATATATATATATATATATATATATATATACTGTATATATTAATATAGAAGAGCCACAATCCATATCTCAAAGCAACAGCTACCCGGAAAAGGAATACATTGCTGGAATCTGGCAAAAATTTTACCGAGGGAAACTGTAAAAAAAAAAAGAAAAAAAAAAAAAAAAAATAAAAAAAATAAAAAGCATATATTTAGATATGAAAAGGAATACAATTTTGGAATCCTTGTAAAATTTTTAGTTAGGAAAATGTAAAGAAAGAGAAAAAAGAAAATTAAACATAAAATTGAAATATTTTTAGGGGGATGCTGGGGATATAAATATATATATATATATATATATATATATAATATATATATATATATATATATATATATATATATATATATATATATATATATATATATATATATATATATATATATATATATATATATATATATATATATATATATATATATTATTTATAAAGATATTACACGGCTATTTAGGGGCTCGAGCCAAAACGACGAACACAGGGGGGACTTTTCCATACCCTGTGGGGGGAGAACGGAAGGAACCCCGCGACACCAAATACAAGAGCGGGGTTCGGGACCCTCCCCGAAGGGGAATTAGTCCAACCCAGTAGTTCCCGGAAGACCAGGGCCAACTCTCTATCAGTGCAGGTACCCATAGGTATTTTTAAGTTCAAAAGCAAAATTTAATAGAAAGTCTATTTATTTTAACGAGTAACCAATAAAAGGTCTCTAAATAGGCTCTCTAATCATATTACTATAATTATTAACAATAATTTTTTTTTTTTTTACATTTTCTTAACTAAAATTTTACCAGAAGTTTAAAATGTTATCCTTTTCACTATAGCTATTGATTGCAGTGTGTTTTTTTCATTTTCCACACTAAGAAATTGGATAAGCATTATACAATATCTATTTTCTTGGTAGCTGTTAGTTTTGAGATATGGATTGTGGCTATTCACCATATATATGCTCTATATATATATACGTAATAACTATATATATATATATGTCTATATATATATATATATATATATATATATATATATATATATATATATATATATATATATATATATATATATATATATATATATATATATATATATATATATATATATATATATATATATTCAAATTATTTAATTTTATCTTACATATCAGATATATTAATTAAAAATACCACGAAAATTGTAAAAATGATCCAAACAAATTTTGTTACATTTGTGGTGAGGTAACGTTGAAGTCCCAAATGAGGAATATTACTCCCTTAATAAAAAAAAGCATATAAACTTTATTTTGAAATTAAGCTTGGTGATCAAGATAAATCTTGGGCACCTCATATTTGCTGTGCGTCTTGTGTAACATTACTTAGTGGTTGGCTTAACGGACAGTCCAGACATATGCCATTTGCAATTCCAATGGTATGGAGGGAACCAAAGGATCATGCAATGGACTGTTATTTTTGCATTACAAAAATTGCTGGAATAACAATCAAGACCAAGAAGACCATTAAATATCCAAACCTACCTTTGGCTATTAGGCCTGTTCCTCACAGCGAAGAGCTTCCTATCCCTGCACCACCTGAAAATGTGAATCTCCTGTCAGAAAACTCTGACGAAGAAGATTTACAATTACGTCCAGAAAATGACGACTTTGAAGATCTTGATTATGATGGAATGTCAACAGAACCTCATAGAATTAATCAGCATGAACTCAATGATCTAGTTCGCGATCTATCATTGTCAAAGAAACAGACAGAACTATTGGCATCTAGATTAAAGAGTTGGAATCTCCTTGAGAAGGGAACTACAATTTCCTCTTATCGGCGACGCGAAGAAAAATTCCGACGCTTTTTCTCGGTAGACGGCAATTTAGTGTATTGTACTGATGTTGATTCATTAATGAGATAATTAGGAGACTGTCATGATCCTAAGGAATGGAGATTGTTTATAGATTCTTCTAAACTCAGTTTAAAAGCAGTGCTTCTTCATAATGGAAATGTGAAACCTTCGACTCCTATTGCCTATGGAACCCATATGAAAGAACCCAAGACAACATAGTACAATATCAAAATACGATACTAACTCTTGGAATATATGCACATTTAAAAGATTCTCTATCTTTGTTGATCTACATAAGATGCTCTCAATTGTTGCATCTTTCCATACAGTGGTGATGGCCTAAAAGAAATCTAATACCTGGAAATAAAAATGTAATTTTTCAACCACTTGTGAAACCTGAACTCGTATATCTTCCTCCTTTGCACATCAAACTCGGGTTAATAAAATTTTTTGTAAAAGCGATGGATAAAAGTGGTCCAGGGTTCCTATACGTAAATAAGAAATTCCCTAGGATCAGTGAGGCTAAAATTAAAGAGGGTATATTTGTAGGCCCACAAATAAGGAAGCTAATGAAGGACCATCACTTTGATGAAAGCTTGAATAATATTGAAAAACCTGCATGGAGATCCTTTAAAAAGGTCATAACTGGGTTTCTAGGCAATATTAAAGGCCGACTCTTTATGAAGTACTAGGTTCTGAACTTCTAGATATAAAGTAATGGGATTGCTAACATGTCCCTAAAAATACATTCCTTCATTTTTACTTAGACTTTTCCCTTTACTACAATCAAAACTATAAGCAATGAGCATGGTGAGCGATTCCACCAAGATATTTCAACTATCGAAAAACGTTATCAGGGAAATTGGAATCCAAATATGCTTGCAGACTATTGTTGGGGACTTAAAAGGGATGTTCCTCAAGCAAACTACAGTAGAAAATCTTCAAAATCTACATTTTAAATTGCAAAAGTATATAGGTGAGTAAATTAACTAAAGCTTATCATTTTATAACAATATTAAATTTTTAACTTCGTATTACAAAAAAACCCTGCCCGTTACAACAAAATGGTATGCAAATTCGGAATCAGCGCTCAAAACTCCATAAGAAACACCCATTTTTACTCATTTAACAGATAAAAAGTTAAATTTTGTCGTCCAGTGTATTCGATGGACAGTCATATATAAAAAATTCCCAATTTGCTAAGAAAAGAGAAGACTGCGTTGCTATCGAAAGTGTGTGATTTTACAAGAACGTGGTTCAGTCTAATGTTAGGAGAAGCTGATCCGAGTGCTGGAAAGAAATACCGGCAAACGGCGACTAAGTTAGGATAGTCATTAAAGAGATGGTGGATGGACTGAGGGATATGAATGGGACAAAATTGGCAGGGGGAGGGAGGAGTCCCTAACATAAAATGTCCATGAGTAAGAGAGGTGTGGCCAATGCGAAGACGAGCCAAAGCCCTTTCTTGGAAGCGGCTACGTCAGAAAGCAGAGGACCAACTACTTAATTCCATGTACCTAAACTCCGCTGTGGTCTGAACTCCAACAATACTGCCACAGCTCTCTGAAACCCAGGCAGAGAGTGGAAGAGAAATCTAAAGAGGGAAGGAAACCTTGTCGTTATAGGTTCGTAAGATAACTGGAGGCTCTATGTTGATCAGATGCAGCCAACTTAACATTCTGCTGGTGTTTGTTGTCCCATTCCAGCATGGGATGGGATTCAACAAAACGTAACCGCTTTCATTCTAGCGTGGAGACTTTGAAGAAAACTTTGAATAATGAGTGTCAGAGGGCTCTTTGGATAAAGGACGTTAGGGACACTGCGAGGATCTTAGAAGAATACACACACACACACACATACACACCCACACACACACACACACACACATATATATATATATATATATATATATATATATATATATATATATATAAAAATATATATATATATATATATATATATATATATATATATATATATATATATATATATATAGAGAGAGGGATTGTTTAAAATTTATTTTAAATAATTTTTTTAAACCATGGTTTAAACCACATAAAAAACCAATGGTTTAAACCATAAAAAAACCATGCATAAAATATTTAAAAAATATATTTATTAATGGTTTTCTTTAGCATGTTGATATGGTTTTCTCAATTTTTCAATCGAAGAGTAACTGAAAGGCAATAAATTTTTTTTTGCTGATTTTATATTATTGTGAGAATGATTATATATATATATATATATATATATATATATATATATATATATATATATATATATATATATATATATATATATATATATATATATATATATATATATATATATATATATATATATATTGTAAATTTAACATGTTTAAAACATGATTCTTGTTTCGAGCTCTTGAGGATTTCATTTTCTACCCATCGTGCCACATTTTAAAAGATTATAATAAAACTCATTTGTGGAGTGTGTGGCCACAGCATCAACCAAGCTAGAAGGCAATGACTGTAAACTAAGTGATGATGTTTATATTTGGAAAAATATGAATATGAAGCTAGAACAGCTTAATCCACCACTCAATAACAAGATTTATAGCAAAGTAAAAGGAGGTATCATCAGGCAGTAACAGAAGCTCACTTATTGGCAGGGCTGCGGTCTGTAAAATAAATTTCCGACTCTAC